>JAVIWC010001476.1:0-275080 GCA_031894815.1 Creontiades dilutus
CATTTCCTGCCAATTCCATCCAATTTGTACAGAAACTGTGAATCTGGTTTTCTACAAGAATTTCACGTTCACGCATGGTCAGTTGCTGCTGACGATACTATCGCGTTGAAATCGATATGGGATCATCAGACCGTTTTTCCCCGACCACACGCGATCATATCTCTAGAACATTAGATATGATGTTTAGTGAAGTTTTTGTTTGCGCTTACACTTCTGGGCAGCGAAACTCAAACCCGACAGCATATCCCTCACTTTCCTTAAAACTGCAACAAAATTAAAATTAGAGCTGAACGAATTATTCTAATCAAAATTATCAACGGTGACATGAACTTGAAGATAGACACGAAACGAAAGTTGTTCGGAATTGTCTAAGACGTAAAATTTTGCATAAGAGAAAATCGTCCTTCTCTAGAAAGCGAAAACAAAGATTCCTCTACCCTAAATGCTGTATTGGTTTATTATTCAATAATAAACCATTATAATATATATATTATAATAAAATAACAAATTTTTCCGTCCGTCCACCGTACGCACGATTTCTACCAAACGGCTGGAGCAAAAGATCTGAAATTTTCAGGAAAAATCCATCTTGGTCCGACAACGCCCCAATTCTTGAGCCAGCCCCTTAAGGGCTGTCAAAGGTTTGTAAAATCCCTAAAAACCTCAAAACAAGTCGAAGCGGCCTAAATTTGTACTCTTTTTGAAGAAAATACCATGAGGAATCGAATGAGACCTTCCCCACGTCCGTAGGTCAAACCATTCCCAATGTATGGTGCCAAGATTTGCGTTTTTTGGCTTATTATTGTTTGTTTGTAACCTGGTGATGTCCGGCCGATAGCGTCGAGTCGTAGTGAATGTGGGTACTGGAGTGATAGCCGATGTGGATACTTGTAGTTTATAGCCGATACACGGGTTGAAGCATTCTGATATGCATGAAACTCCGATAATATATAGGTAAATATTATTCAATATTATTACTGGGGTAAATAAGTATTCTTTCACGGGGGTTTATTATTCAATCGGACTTGCGTTCATGATTTGAATCTGTACTAAGCTTCGGATTGTGCGTGTTTCACAGATGATAGAGCGATTATTGAATTTCAGGAGGCACACAAATATGATCAACTGATCGATCCAAACAGGTATTTTGGTTGAGAACAGATTTACGTGCTCCATGCATATCTCCTGAAATTCAATAATCGCTCTATCCTGTGAATCACGCACACTCCAAAGCTCAGTAGAAATTCAAATCATGAACGCAAACTAATTGAATAATAAACCCCAGTGAAAGAATTTGCAGCGGTTTTTTACAAGTTTTTGTGTTTTCGCATGAGCCTCATATTAGAGGTTACGTGTCAGATATCTTGTACGGGAATGAGCAATGAATGATCGATGCCAATGCACTGTACTAGCAATTTTTGGAACTAAACACTATAACTCTCTAGGAACAGATTAGTTGACTGTAATCGACCACCTGACTGAATAGATCACATGACTGCGTTGTAAACATTCCGTTTTCATGTTTGCTAGAACATTTGGAGCGCCTTTGGATGCGCAAACAGATTTCTCGTCATGTAACCGGAAATCCAGAATGTACTTCTATAGATTGCGTTGGTAAGATCCACACCTCCACGCTGTAAGGTTTCTCAAGTCAGCTGCGAGATAGTTAAATGCCTTAGAAAATGTGAGTTGGAACTAATTCAGTGCCATTCAACCCAGCGACTGGAATACGTGATATCCTCGCCTGAGAAAAGTGACCCTGAAAACTCGGGTTTTTTTGTTGTTCTTTATTCTGTTCTTCACTCGTCGCCCAAGCTGAATCGACCGCGGGATGTCACAATAGATGAAAAGTCCCCTAAATAGCGAGACTAATGAAGGTTTTTAAACCATCTCATTCACATTTCGGGAACAAAAGCAGGCAGGTCCTGAACTGCACTACCGTACATTAAAGGTAGCCAAACTTTCTATTATGCTGATATGCGGTTTTTTCGCTTACCTTTTCACTTCAAGGGAAGACCTTATGTAATGCTAATTCCTGTACACGCGGCGGCTGAATTCTTGTAACCCCGGGTTTATAATTTGCCCCCTTCCAACTATGAACCTTTGTAGTCTACCAAGAAAAGAAAATATGTTTAAAACCCTCAAAAATTTTTGGTTGGATGTGAGTCGTGTCTGCTATTGCAAAAGACAAATGACTTTAAAGGCTCCATCCTGATCAGCTGTGAGCTTGAGGTCTCCGAGTATGTTCTGCATTTTCTTGCCGTATGTTCTGTGTATGGCGAATCTCGGAGACGCGACTTGGAAAAACTGAGGCATCGTCTTGTCAGCATTCAATCGGGACGATGAGATAGAATATGGAAACTCAAGTTGGCGGCTCGCTAACTCGGCAGAAGCACTACAAATCCATGCTTTTAGTTGGTGAAATGTAGAAGTAAAATATCTAAAATGTATCTAAATTAATTAATACATACCACTGCAGCCTAGAGTTCGTTTGAATAAACGTGTTTCCTTCTCCTTCTTCCTGATCAGGTGAGTTTGCTAAAAGTTATTTAATCTGTCTGATTACAACAAAATTTGACAGGGAATCTCTCTAGGAAAATAAGAGACGAGCAAAGTGTGCTACTTTAATTAGCTGAGTGACCTTCCTCGTTCATTTTTCTAGTTCCCTCTCTTCTAATTCATAGAAAAAACGTTTTCTAAATCACATTCTGCTTATATTCTACGTTCATACATTCAAAAAGTTGTTTCTGGTTGTTGATTGTTTTTCTTTTGTTGTTGATGGTAATTTCATCAACAAGAACCGTCAATATCCTAATTCAACCAGTGATGCCTGCATAGCCAACTAAGCCGTTTTGATATTGCTGGATTTTGGCAAGAAGGTTCGCTGCCCGATCTTTGGGATTAATTTGATTTAATAGGAACTTACGCCTGCCCATAATTTTAGTGAAACCAGTTCCCCTTGGAAGCTAAGATGAGCTTCAAGACTGCCTTAATCAAGAAATTATGTTCTGAATAGCCCTACGGTACCTTTACGATACCCGTGTTATTCATAATCGGTTCCTAGCCTGGTTGACCAATACAAATCATTTCATAGTATGAATTAGGTAAACCACACCAACTTCGCTAATACACAAAGAAAATAGGATTGTCTCTGAAGCCAATGACAAGCAATATGAAAACTTGTTTTGTCTTCCAAGATATCAATTTTCTTTCAGTTTCTGCACAACCTTTTAGATAGAAGTGTTACAGAACGAATAAAATCCCCATCGAGTCTGTTGATTATGTTTGCCACCCATTCCAACTCATGAGAGAGATCCCCAATAGGCGCCTGCCCAACTGAGACATTTCGGTGAGTTCGTTTCGTAAACAAGTTTTACCGCTTTTCAAACGTCATCATCTTCAACGATGCTGCTATATTAATTTTCTAGTATGTGAAAGGAAATTTGAGTATTCCGGAGCATGTAGGTAATGTTGAAATCCACCACACTACATGTTTGCTACCAGTTAATTAGTGTTATGAAATTATGCGAAGCGAATCACTTCTGCTGAAAGTCAATGCTATGTAGGTCAACGATAGTCGAAGAGTTGGCGTAGGTCACCTAACGTACAGATCGCTAACAAATTACATGCGGCACAAACTTGGCCATTTTTTTCCATTTATTATTGTTAAGTACAACTGATTTATTCTGTGTACTTGGTCTATAGTGGAGTGTCGTTCCCTGAACCCTAAGCTTTCGAGCTGCAATTACAGGCTTTAATCTCTTGAGTTGATGTTTCTCAAACAGTTTGGGGATTACATGTAGTAGGGAGATGGGCCGATAAGATTTTTTCTCATGAGGTGGTTTACCAGGTTCTGCGATCTTGATGACTTCTGCTACCTTCCACTGCCTCGGAACGTATTTCATTCGGAGTGATGCGTCGATTATGTGCAACAGTCTGGGGAGGCCTATGTCAGGCAATTCTCTAAGAATATTCCCAGTTATCAGATCATATCGAGGAGATTTTTTAGGATTTAGGTTGGTAATGATTTAATTCTTGACTTTTGAGAGTGTAGCTGGGGGAATCTCTAGTAAATCAGTCTTCCCCAGAATTGCTGCTTCTTTTTCAGCCGTTAATCTGGGGAAGGGAGAAAATGTCTTCTCAAGATAGTTAGCAAATAGCTCTGCTTTATCTTTGGCACTCCTGGCCCATGATTCGTCTTTTTGCTTGATGGGTGGCACTCATGCTCTTCGCCGCTTGAGTCGTTTAGTTGCTTTAAATAACGAGTAGTCAGTGTCCCTCTCAGCTGTAGGGCAACTTGAGGGCAACCGTCTCATCTTTTACCATTTTATTCAAACTTGGCAAATGACCGCAAGTTAATTGGTGTAATGAAATTAATCGAAACATATCAGTTCTGCTGAAAGTCAGTGCTAGGTAGGTCAACAATAGACAAAGAGTTGGCGTAGGTCACCTAACGTACAGATCGCTAACAAATTACATGCGGCACAAACTCGGCAAATGACCACAATTTACCAGCCCGTGGGAAGACAAGTGAGCGCACGACCTACAAAAGCCTACACCTTCCGACTTGAAAAAGAAGAAAAAGAAGGGAAATAAGAAAGAGAGAAACACAATGGAAGGTCATAGGGTTAATGATTATTTGTCCCGTAGAGGGA
This sequence comes from Creontiades dilutus, assembly GCA_031894815.1. NCBI lineage: Eukaryota > Metazoa > Arthropoda > Insecta > Hemiptera > Miridae > Creontiades > Creontiades dilutus. Next base: position 4,656 of record JAVIWC010001476.1, read on the forward strand.
GTTGAAGTTGAGGTGGTGGCGGTAGTGGGGAGGTGTTGGTACGTACTGAGTCATGAGCTCTGAGTCAGACGGATCGGCAGATAAGGATAGCTCGTTCCTCTCTATAAAGCGGCGCGGTAATAATTGTGAATCGTGCATAGCTCGGAGATATGAGGAGGAATATTTACGCCCCGCGGGAACATGATGGGATCGCTGCATACGGACATTACCAAGTAAGGACGGACGAGCGAGGTGACCCAACACTCTCCCAAGACGGATTTCTCGCATTTCTCACATTTCCGATGTGTTGGGCACTTACAATAAATTGCTCTGCGTCATTTATATGGTGATAAAGGTTTTGCTGCAATAAATATTCGCTTTTACTTAGCAGCTGCAAACTATGAGTCTGGCCGGAGGCTCCTGCAACATAGCCTCTATTCTTCAAATCTAAATGCTGAGTAAGAGAGTTGGGACTAGTTAGCTAAAAAATTAGTTGAACTAAAGCGGAAACTAAGAACTAATTTAGTTTTAGTTCGTATCCATAAACTAATTTTGAAACTAGATCAATTCTCAGTTGAGAAGGAGAAACTAAAACTAAATTAGTTTGAAATTAGTTTCAGTCCTCAACTAAAACTATTAGTTTAGTTGTTGTTCAACTAAAAATTAAAAACTAATTTGTAATTTCTAGACGTGGGGTGTTCGGTTATACTTTTTTTTGGGCGCTGAGTCGATTGCGACCACTCCCAGCGTGTTTACCTGATGCATAGTGAGCCAAATTTACATAAATGTGGTAGAAAATCCAAAAGTGGTATGTAACTGACATGTAGGCAGAGTTGGGACTAGTTAACTAAAAAATTAGTTGAACTAAAGCGGAAACTAAGAACTCATTTAGTTGAACTACATAGAACTAATTTAGTTTTAGTTCGTATCCATAAACTAATTTTGAAAATAATTTAGTTTTAGTTTCTCTAATCAAACTAAGAACTAATTTAGTTCTGGCCGTTAGTTTTGACGACAAACTGAAACTATTAGTTTCAAACTGAAAGCGATGAAACGAAACTAAAGTAGTTTTAGTTTTGGTTTTTAGTTGAAAATTAGTTTTTACCTCAGCTGAGTAAGAAAGTTGGAAAGTGATTATTACTTTGCTGTTTTGATGAAAATTCACCTTGGCTGACACCAGCCGTAGTCAAAACTCAAAATTCAGGCCTTTGAACAAGAAAATTTCATTGAGAGTAATCGCTATTCCCATTCCAATTCTTGTAATGGTAATGGAAAATGCAATTACTTTTTCTGATTGCATGTAATGGGAATAGCTGAACGAATCAAAATCAGCCCACATCAACTTCGCTAAACAAAAAATTCCAATCTTGGATGTTGATATCAATTTAAATAAAATATCGCCTACTGAAGCAGTTAAATACTTGGGTTTGACACTTAACTCCAAATTAAACTGGAATAAACACATGGAAAAGAAGAAAGAAGAACTCAAAATCAAGTACAGAAGATCGATATCATTATCTTGAGGAGAAGGGATTCGGCGGAGTATTTGGTAAAGTTTTATAGCTTTCTCAGTGATTTGGGGCTGGTTTCGAGCTGGTTTATACCTGAGATGACTTGATAGAGGTTAACTAGTGAACTTGTAATGTCACTTAGTGATCTAGGACTCGGGATTTGGGTTGGTTTCTGGGCAGAACTTGGCAACTTGAAATTTTCGAGCGACCCTAATGAGTAGGTACATTTTCTACGAAAAAAGCGCGAGTCATGCAGCATGCCAGCCAGCTGTGAGAGCAAATTTTCTGAGAAAACTTGCGCCCCCAATTATAATATTCGGCCGTTTCTCCTGAGCAAAAGTACTTATCACCCTCATCGCTAAGTGCAATGAAAAGACCAGGACGCGCGGCAAAGTTTATGACAGAAGTACAGACAATTTTGATCATTGTTAATGTAAGGTCTGTTCCCCTACTTGTGTATATTCTGGCGGTCTGGTACCAGTTTTAATCAACTCTCCGTTGAAAAAGGGTAAACTAAAGGATGAACAAATACGGTTAGTGCTAGGCTTAACAGGAATATCTAAAACAAGTTATCCAAGTCCCTCCCCCTCCCCTCAAGATAATGACATCGGCCAGTAAAAATGAAAGACTTTGATTTCGATTTGGTTTACACCTGAGATGACTTGATGGAGGTTAACTAGCGGAACTTGTAACGTCACTAAGTGATCCAGGACTCAGGATTTGGAAGGGTTTCCGGGCAGAACTTGGTAACTTCAAATTTTCGAGCGACCCTGACGAGTAGGTAAATTTTCCACGAAATTTCCCATAAGAGCACGAGACTCACAGCATGGTTAACCTCTATCAAGTCATCTCAGGTGTAAACCAACTGGAAACCAGCCTAAAATCACTGTGAAATTTACAAAACCCTAGCTACAAGTCTGCGAGGTGTGTTCAGGTGTAAAATAACTCGAAACCAGCCCAAAATCACTGAGGAACTTGTAAAAGTTTACCAACTACTCCGCCGGACCCCTTCCCGTAGGGGGAGCTCGATATCCTGGTAGTTAGCCTCTATCAGGTCATGTCACTTGTAAACCAGCTCAAAATCACTGAGAAATTTACAAAACTCTAGCCACAAGTCCGCGAGATGTGTTCAGGTGTTTAATGACTCGAAACCTGCCCAAAATCACTGAAAAAACGTATAAAATTTTACCAACTACTTCGCGGACCTCCTCCCCTTAAGATAATGACATCGGCCAATAAAAACGGAAGACTTTGATTTTGCCCAAAACTGCATAAAATCTCCCATTACATGCAATCAGAGAAAGTAATTGCATTTTCAATTACCGTTACAGGAATTTGAATGGGAATTTCAATTACATATCTTCAAAAGGAAGGGGATTTTGTAATGAGAATGGGAATTTCTTTTATAACAGCCCTGCTGATTAATCAGTGGTGTGAATGATAGTTGAAATTCGCGTGTACGTATATGTATCTGATCTACAACATACATGATCTCGCCATTCTTGATTGCTCTAGATTTGGTCAGAAGACCACTTACAGCCCTGATATCTCCCCATCTCCGACGTTCCCCCTCCTCCAATCAACTTAGTAATGGACACATTACTCAGATACCCCAGTTTAGAAGCAGTTCCTCCCCTTTTGCCAACCTCGGAGCCAAACTTGAAACTTGGCCTGCTCAAAATACAGACTGAAGGTCATTCAATTATGCAAGGGAACGCCTCCCCGGTTTAACCCTTTCCAGCACGCTCTGGTCCCACTTTGGGCATTCCTCCTAAGGCTATGGTAATTATCGCGAGTTGCACTTCATCAGATGGTGCATTACTGATTTGCGGGCTGATGCTAATGCTCCCTCCCCGAACTTTGTCCCGAAGTAATCGGGTTACTGGACCTACTTGTAATATTAACGCGATGGATCCGCCGAGGCCCTCACACGGACTAATTGATGTTCAATCTTGCTCGCTAATTACAAGTTTTGGCAACCAACTCCTCAGTCTGACAGGGAAAGCGGGCGCAATAATTCACAGCAGATTCCTATAGGCCTCTGTGAGATCCCACTGGGGATTTCCTGAATAAATGAGTTTCAATTTAGCTGATTCTTGATAAAACACTTTACCTCTGCATTAACTGGCCTTTTTGTTCCAAGAAGTTGTTTTCATGTCGCTTTGAGATCACATTGTGGGGACCTCAGAATTTAGATTGACTACTCAATAATGTCTGATACTGAATCACTCATAAATCATATTTATTCTTCCGAGTGTACGAAGCAGCGGAAGCCTTGTGTTTCATAGCCTACTGAACAAATTTGGTTTCGAGTCTGGTCGGCCTGTCTGTCTGTCCTAGGGGAGGGCTGGAATTGTGAAACTATGACCCTTACATTTTCCGGCTTGATGTCACATACCAACGAATAAACAGATTCTTAATTTCTAATCACCTTTCATCTCAAGTAATTACTCTTACTTCAGTCTGTAAAATATCACAACGAATCTTTAGGAAGTTTGACCAATTACCTCAACATCTTTCATCTGTGTATTTTGGTTTCGTTTCAAGTAACAGCTCCAAAACATCAACTGTCTACATCACAGTGTGCTATAACTGCCCTATCTAGTTTCTGAAACTGGTTTGCGAGCACTATTTGTTTCAATGTCCGAGGTTGTACCTTTAATTTTTCACTCCTCTGCCTCCCGAATGATGAGGCTTGAAGATAAAGGCGAAGAACGTGGTTGGAAGAAGGGTGTAATCCTCAAGCGCGCTGAACGATAACGGGGAAAGAGCTGCGAACCCATTCAGTGAACTGGCATTAAGTGAGGATTCGGTATTTAACGCTCTTATCTTCCGATCCAAACGCACTCAACAATAATTCGTTACGCAGTCTTCACAGACCGACCGACACCAGCTGAGATTTATATCTAACCAACTTTCTTTTCGAAGAAAATCCAACATTGAGATACAACATTGAAAATCCTACAATAAAAATGGGATCCAATATTTTTGTTTATTTTTCCTAAATCAAAATAGGTTCCATTCTAAAACACCCCTCTACGATCGTTCCTTGGAATCAGGTAATTTAAGCGTATGGCTCATACTTCGCGCGCTGTCAGTTTTCCCATAGACATGTCTAAAGTTCAAGAATCTTGTTCTTTTCCCAATTTAATGAAATTTTCAGAGCGAATATTTTAAAGCGAGACCAATAAACAACGACAAAATCTTCGGTAACTAGTGTGCAAGAAGAAAATAAGAAATCATTAGAAATTATAATAAACTTACCCAGCAGGTACGATTATTATGATTTGTATTATTTCGGTTAGTTTATATTTGGGCCCAGAAAAGTGGTGAAATTATCCGAAAAAGTACAGAAATAATAACTTTAAATTGCAAAAAAAAAAATTAAAATTAAAATCTTTATTTTAAAAATCGCTGCAAATTCTTACACTGGGGTTTATTATTCAATTGGCTTGCGTTCATGATTTGCATTTCTACTAAGCTTTGGAGTGTGCGTGTTTCACAGGTGATAGAGCGATTATTAAATTTCAGGAGATATGCATAGAGCACTTAAATCGGTTCTCAACCAAAATACCTATTTGGATTGATCAGTTGATCATATTTGTGTGCCTCCTGAAATTCAATAATCGCTCTATCACCTGTGAAACACGCACACTCCAAAGCTTAGTAGAAATTCAAATCATGAACGCAAGCCAATTGAATAATAAACCCCAGTGAAAGAACACTTATTTACCCCAGTAATAATATTGAATAATATTTACCTATATATTATCAGCGTTTCATGCATATCAGAATGCTTCAACCCGTGTGTCGGCTACAAAGCCTTTTAGGAGTTCACTCCAGTATCCACATTACTACATCACTAGGTTACTGCGATCAAAAAAAAAAAAAAAACGCTGTTGTTTTTGTTTGATCGCAGTAACCTAGTGATGTAGTGAATGTAGATGCAAATGTTGGCACCATAAATCGGGATTGGCTTGAGCTACGGACCAGGGGAGGGTCTCATTCGATTCCTCTTGGAAAGTTCTCCAAAACAAGTCCAAATTTAGGCCGCCTTGACTTTGTTGAGGTTTTTAGGGATTTTACAAAACTTAGACAACCCTTAAAGGGCACTTTAAATAAAGTGAGAGAGCTGGCTAAAGAATTGGGGCGTTGTCGGACCAGCATGGATTTTTCCTGAAAATTTCAGATTTTTTGCTCCTGCCGTTTGGGAGAAATCGTGCGTACGGCGGACGGACGGAAAAATTTGTATTGCAGATTTGGATTCTACACCCTTCGAAACGTAAACCAAGACATTTTCAGGGGGGGGTTAGAAATTTTTTTTTTCCAGAGCGATTACAATGGTTTATTATTGAATAATAAACCAAAATAGGGTGTCATTCAGAACAAAATTTTCCTTCAAAATGGTAGCTAGTTAAAAATGTTTTCGTTCACAATGTTCTCATACATCAACACAATTTAACATTAAAATGAAGTGATCATTTAAAAACGTTTGCCCATACGATCATGCTTCCTGACTAAGACTTTTTTCCGATTATTCGATTGCCTTAGTCATGATTAATTGATTAATCGATTATTTGATCAAAATTATTATTCGATGTTATTAATCAATGTTTTGTCGTTTGATGCCCTCCGTTAATTGTTGTGATGCAAAATGATTTTTCCGACGAAAATAAGCCACTAAATATAAAGTTACGTGCCTATTTAATTTGCTTTGCACAGCTCATTTATTCTTAATATTTTTTATGGATATGGATTGTTCTTCATGCCCTTGTTTTTAAATTTATTGAATTTCTACGTAATGAAAACATTTTGGTCTATTTGATATGAAATTCCCCTGAAAACCAGACGTTTTTCTGACATGGAATATTGAATTAATTGATTTTCGGGAAACTAGTCATGTTTCGACTAATGATTATCATCATTATGTCCAGATTTTGATGGGTAATAGAATTACAGTATTTTAAAGAACAACTTTGTAAGAAGTATTCGTAACTCTAGATCCTTAGATGATCTAAATCATGAAAAATGTGTCAAAAAAAGGAAACTGGTTGCTTATATTGATTTGATAAAGATTGGAACCATTCATTTGTGTGCGTTGTTTGTACTATTTACAATGATTACGTATACGTTTATATGTTTGTCTATCCATGCAAGCGCAAAAGTTTCCAAGATTATTTCCCCAGCCTCCAGTTCCGCGCCTTATTCTTTTCTCGACGTCGAAGAAAAAAATGAAAGACAGCCGATGGTGCGCCCTTGGGGGCCCCTCATGTAGTTTACCTAACCGTAGTTTATGGCACCATTATCATATTTCCTTCCTTCTCCCCGGGAACCCAACACTAAATTTCTATTTGTGAGCTCTCCCTTTGGCCAACTCCGCCATTAGTCGTGAACTTGAACATTTAGAAATGGAACTGGGCGGGGCGGTAGGGGGGGATTTAAAGACAGTGGCATGCACTTCCTTCGATATCTTCACCACAAACTTGTGGATATATTGTGTAGGTGAGTACCTTCCAACCTAAGGAGTGGGGTCGGAAATAGGATGGCGTAATGTGAATGTCTTGTATAAAAGGACCAGGTTGAAGAGTGTCATCGTTTAGGATGCATGAGTAACGTGAAAACTATTTCAAGGTGCTTTAGTTGGCATGTATAAATCGTTATCGTCTGGAATCCCACAGACTCATACTCACTGACGAACGTAATATGTATACAGGGTGTCACTCAATGAGCGAACCACCCTTTCTATTTCCGTTACTTGTTACGTTATTTTTTGGCAAAAAATTCAAATATCACATTTTCGCGCGTCGCACAAGCGCGCAAATTCCCAAAACGCGCACTAACTTTCTTATATCAAATGGGAACCATGAAAATGAGTATAATTAATAAAATAGAAAAATTATGGATAATTTATCTGATTTAAATTACAATCGTGCTGTTCGTTTGTTACAGGTAAGACGCAACTCAATCTATGCCAGAGTGCAGCCTTTTCTAAAACACAACTATTGTAAGTTTTTATCATTTCCCTGTCTTACATCTTTTATATGTAGTATATGTAATAACGTAAAACATTAAATATACTAAACCCTTTTCCTTTAACAATAAGCTCCCCTATTTTATCGGTTGTAGAACCCCTGACGATGTACACATATGAGTACGAAACAGTGGGGATACAAAATTCAGTATTTTCAATTCACCTGACAGCAACTCATCAAACGTTCGAAATCTTCCCGAGTACTTGACTTACCTGAATAATTGTACCCAATATATGTATAATACATGTATTTAACTATGTATTTAATAAACTTAATTTGAGAAAAATTTTGCAGATAAAAAGAGGAAAGAAGAATTTGATATTTAACATTGAATACTTGTCAGAATTTTATCAGTGAAATTTCTCTCATATTAAGTTTATTAAATGTATCTATTCATATAAAAGTGGTATGCTTGGATAAAAACATTCAGGATTTCACTCGCCCATTATCACTCTTTATTGTCACGGTTTAATAAATGAAATCGAGAACAGTTACGCGTTGTGCTGTTGGGTCATCTAATCTCCCCGAACGAATTGCCAGGCGGGGAACCCGGGCAAGCTAATATCAAGCCTAATCAAGGTTCCTCATTTAATTCCACCTTCGTTAGACTTGGCCTGCTCTTTGGTCTCGTTTAATTACTCTACATGTTCTTTTCAACGGAACAACTCGTATTCCCCCAAGTCTCGGATTCCACCTCCTTGAGCCAGCTGAGCTAAAGGAGCGGCGGGCTCCCGGGCCGAGGGAGAGAGAGGATGATCTTCAACAATCCGCTAGGAAATTAACGCCGGCTTTTATTAAAAGCACTCAGAAATCCACCTTAAAAGCGGGGAAGCAGCTCGGGGTGAATATCTGGAACAACTTGAGAGTAGTTAAATTCACCTATCTCTCTGGAGATCAGGAACCCATAACAAGGGGCTACGCTCAACGACGGCGGGGGAATCAGCTCGTTTTTATTGCTGCCAATTTTCCATTCTAAGAAGTCGAGGTTTTACTTGTATCCCCTTCCAAGTACTCAATTTACATGGACCCTCGAAAATTAAAAAATCTGTAGTCATCCTGCGGTACATATATACAGCCCCGTTGAGACGAGGAAGGCACTGGACCCTGGCCCGGCCTTCGTAGGGGGGCCCAAATTTTCGGCCGTTTGAAAATTTAAAATCTCCATCCTTTAATTTTAATGTGGTTTGGAAGTTTTATTACAGAATTAATGAATATACTCATAGAAAGCTGTAGAACTCAATCATTCTCAATTCTACATAATCGATATTCCTCCCTTAATTTTCCTCTCTCTCGAAATGGCTTATCATTTATAAATGTTATATATATGCGTATATGCCTTGGGTTTTGTCGTCAGCTGTTTTAGAACTTACATTGCGGTTTTTCCCCTTTTAACTGAAGTTTCTGCATGAAATCGCTAAGTTTTCCTTACCGTTGGAAAGCTAATGAAATTTGATTCAGTTTATCGTAATGGTAACTTCGAATATTTTAAAGAACTCATTGTTTTTTATTATTATTATTTATTCATTTATTTTTTACGTTGAATGTTTGATAAGCAATAAGGGTCCTTAGAATTTAGTTTTTCATCAGGTAATCATAGACGTTTTTTTTTCTTTTTATCTTTAGGGGGCCAGAATTTTGCCCCTCGGCTCGGATTCTCTCTCCATGGCCCTGCATACATACTGTCTCAAGTTACTCAAATAACGTCAAGGGTCGATTTTACAACCAATTTCCAACGAAATGTGCCTTTTGAGAGTTTGTTAGAGGCTTGATTTCCGCGATATTTCACATTGGAATTTAGGTTCATTATAATCGAAAAAGAAAAAAAATGAAACGGCCCGCTCAAACATCAACATTTTATAGTGCCTGGAATCAGGTAATAGAATTTCAAAATTCCGCCGTAATCCTGACCGTGGGCCCAAGTAACCCTTTACGAGAAAATCCTTCAATCGCAGGGGAGAGGACGTCCGCCCAGGTTTACCCGGCCCTTGGGATTAGGGAAATAGAGGATGATGGAGGAGGGAGAGAGGGATGGAAAGAGGTGCCCCTATAGAATGACTACCAGTTAAAGTAAAAGCCCCGGGTGGCGAGGATGGTGATACCAAGTAGTACTCCTGACGAGATGCACAGTTCGAGTAACTCGGTGGCACTTTTGCACACCACACTTCGCACCATGACACGGTTGCAGCCATAACCTTGATGGTATTATGGACCCCATTCTTTTTAAATAAGATACCGCAGATCGTCTATTCCTAACCTTTCCAGGTCCTCTCCACGTTCACACTGCCACTGACAACTTGCACATCCAAGATCATGGCAAACCCAATGGGCTTGATGGTAACAATATCCGGCTTCAAACACACACACACACCTATCGTTTTCTTCACGGATTCAGCGAGTAGTAAAAATTATAATTCTAGAATAGTAGTGTTCTTTCTCATGTTTGATTTATCCCACACCTCCCTCAATTCTAATAAACGTCCTGATGCCCCGTTTAAAAAAAACCTCCTCAAAATATGCGAAAAATTCATGTTTTCAGCAATATTAGTGGGGGAACATCGCTCGTACTGCCCCTAATTAGAAAGCCATGACTACATTTTCAGAAGAATTACAATTTTTTGTGTGTTTTGATCGTTCTTTATTGGAAAAAAAAAAAAAAAAAATTAAATACGACAAAAAAAATTAAATTGGAGACACTCAACGCTCCTTTTTTAAAATTTATATCGTTGAAACTTCCGCTCCTTCTACCCCGAGTTCCTTTAACTGTTCTACACCGTTTCCGACGTTTTTTCGCTTCCAATCTTGAATTTCTCCATGAAATTGACACGGAATCGTCAATTTGACCATACCAATAGAAAGATGTTTAAATATGCCAATTCTCCTGAAATTTGACAGCTTCCAGCACGTTTTTTGGAAAAGGAGTTAGAGGTCAAGTATTTTCCAAAATTTATATTGAACATTTGAACTTCAATTAGAAACCGTAGAAATTAGTTTTTGATTATGAAAATACTGGAAGGCGTGCAGGAAGTTTAACACGAATTCGAAAATGTGGTTGACAATTTAAAAAAAAAAGTCATTTTCAGGTGGTGAAATGTGGGATTTTAAGGCACAAGCCATTTCTTTTTAAACGAATTTTCAATAAATCATATCTGAGATAGAGATAGAGATGGGTTGAATTATGAATTGATTCTAGAAACGTATGAGTATTATAAAGAAATTATGCAAATTTGGCAGAATCCAAACTCTGGTACTGATCAATCACGTAATGGGTGGAAGGAGATTTCGTTTTTTTTTCTTTGTTTTGTTTTCACGATCCGTGGGTTTTCATCTCCCGGAAAATCCTTAATCCGGCCGGAGTAATTAATAACGGGTCGATTACCGGTCAAACTGTATCTCCCGTGGAAATTCTTGCGGTGCTCTGTAGCATGAACCGCTCACTCCAGCTCGCTCCGCCGGCCCGAGCAGAGTGATGAGCGCATTCCGCCTCATTTGCCGCCGCGAGTGTTTATAACAGTTTTTCCTCGACAAACCTCCGATACTACAAACATTTTCCGCGTGCTTTCTCCCGCGTATAGCTTAATCAAGTTAATCGCACCTCGATTAACTTTTTGTGTGGGTTGGTTTTCTTTTGGGTCTTTTTACTTATCTAACGCCTCGCGAGAGTGGAGGAAGGTTTTATTATCGCTGTAATACTAGAAATGAATTTTCATACCAATTATACCTTCTTTAGCTATGATTTCTTGATATTACTTTTTTCATTTACCTACATCAATTACTCAAAGAAAAGTTGTTCTTGATATTATAAGATCGATCTTACAACTTTTTTTCGTCCCGTTTTCAGCCACTATGACCGTCATCGTCCCTTTCACCGAATACCCCGCAATGCGAATTTATTTCTGGCCATGAACTCTCATTTCTATTTTCTTTCCACCCCCTTATCAACTCTGAAGTCCCTCATTTCGTCTTCCCCCGTATCTTTCAATTAATTATATTTCACCTCCACCCCGACTTATTAATATATATATTATTTTTTGGACTTTATTCATATTCTTAATACACTGAATGTAAATTGTTCTTATCCATATATTATAAATAAATAAATAAGTTTGTTCATTTATAACCTTTAAGGCGGAACAAATTACCAGGCTCAATTAGTAGTTATATAAATTGTAGTATAGTGGAACCGATTGCCTTATTCAGTAACCTTCTATCGAATCTTATAGAAGTCGAGTATCACATTTTAATCTGAATCCCAGCGGACCATCAGTCATAATGCCAGCGGGCTCTGTGTTCGCCCCATTAAATACTAACAAGGTATGTGGAGGAGGAAGGGGCTCGTAATTGGGGCTTGTAGCTCCTATTGTGTCCTGCCTGTTCCATCAACGTAAACACAATATTAATTAAGCACCATTGTGTTTAATACATGTATGTAATTAATTTAGCTGAACCTTTATGTATTGTTTTGCCGGGTATAATCAGTTTGGCTGCCGCTGGGAGCGGGGGCCTAAACGCGTTACGTAGCGTTGGGTCTTTTGTTGGAAAACTACACCTTTCAGCTTCGCCTTCCAGTGCCCGAAATTCCTCGTCGCTCTCGTTAGCTTTGTCCCCGCGGTGACAATTACCGTGCATTCTGCGATTTACATTCTCACTAACAAAACATTGCTTATGACGTCATCCAGTTGAAATCCCGCCGATATATTCAATTTTGGATAATTATATGTCAACATTTGATATTAGAAAAAACAAGAAAAACTTCATAGTGTTTTGGGGGTTCAGGTCGCTGATTGCGGTTTATCACATCAGGTTCAAGGTCATTTGAAGGTCAAAGTGACTTGATGCGACCTTGTGTTAGAGGGCCCTGAATACGATTCCGTAGTTTGATTGGCCTTTCGCCTTTGTTTAAGGTCATTTTAAGGTCAAATCAACATATTTTCACGAAAATATCTTCAAAACATTTTTGCGCATGTTTTTAAGGCTATTAAGTAGGATTTTGTAGTTAGTCTGACCGTAAGACTTTGTCTCTAACCAAAGAGCTCTAATGCGGTGGTCGCCAAATCGAGGAAAATATCATACACATGATTTTTTTCAGTTGCATTAAGCCACGTTGACCTTTAAATGACCTTGAACCTGTTGTGATGGAGGTTAACCAACCCACTCACCTTAATTACCCAATTACCGCTTTTTAAAATATCAAATGTCAAGGTATATTTGCAAGTAATTATTTGCAATCCTTTTTAATCGAAGGTCGGAAAAGGTTTGAGTTGGACCTCCGGGTTAACTGGCGTTTGTCTTCTGATCTGCTTCAATGCAAATTGTTGCAGAAAGGGTGAGTTTTCTACCAACTACCAAGTTCATTAAGTACTTGGTTAAAAAAAAAAAAAATCACAAATGGCTTTATTTGTGCCTGGGTTCTCCAATCATCAGTTTCTGCCAATCCAATCAAAATATCGAAAAATCAGCATATCGAAAACTTTCGGAATAGGTAACAGTAATGTTTTTATGTTTAGTGTTGAATGATTCGAATTAATTCACTCAAACCGCTTTACGTTCCACCCCTTCGTTCTCGCCAAGGCTAGTTAGTACATCAACAGAAAATACACTGCCAAGGAGATGGCACAGCAGCTTCCTCGTTACATCCTTCAACATATGGGCTTATCGTCAGCAATGACACAAACTCAGTTACAAATAAAAATATGGGCTAAATTAAATCAAAATTGTGAAAGTTATGCCTTTTTCAAGAATTTCACGTAAGCACATGCGCAGAGCGTACCGCTGATAATATTGAGATGAAATTTCCATCCGACTTCAAGAGGTCTAATCCGCATAGTCCCTCAAAATTTGAGCTAAATTCATTTGAAATTGTGGAAGTTATGGCTGTGACAAGAAAATGCGGGCAGACAGACCGACGGACATGGAACCAAATCTGTTCAGTAGGCTATAAAACAAACATTTTTTTTTCTCACGATGGTGAACACAAGGCTCGGAAGCAAAAGAACGTCAACTCAAACGTGAAAGCGTTCATGGATATACTAAAAATCGCGTAATATGCTATAATAATCATAATTTAATAATAATTGATATTATTAAATTGTGGCAATTGAATCAGCTGAGATGATTGCAATGGATATTTTGGTTTATCATTCAATAATAAACCATTGTAATCGCTCTTGAAAAAAAAAGTCTAACCCCCCTGAAATTTCATGGTTTACGTTTCAATGGGTGTAGAATCCGAATCTGCAATACAAAATTTTCCGTCCGTCCCGCCGTACGCACGATTTCCCCCAAACGGCTGAAGCAAAAGATCTGAAATTTTCAGGAAAAATCAATATTGGTCCGACGACGCCCCAGCTATCTCACTTAATTTAAAGTGCCCTTTAAGGGTTGTCAAAGTTTTGTAAAATAGCTAAAAACCTAAAAAAAAGTCAAGGCGGCCTAAATTTGGACTTTTTTAAAGAACTTTCCATGAGGAATCGAATGAGCCCTTCCCCAGGTCCGTAGCCCAAAACAATTCCTGATGTATGGCCCGATTACGGTGCCAACATTTGCGTTATTTTGGTTTATTATTGTTTTTGTTTTGATCGCAGTAACCTAGTGATGTAGTGAACGTGGATACTGGAGTGAACTCCTAAAAGGGTTTATAGCCGATACACGGGATGAAGTATTCTGATAACCATTAAGAAAAAAAAAAAACGCTTCAAATTGTTTCACTGGGGTTTATTATTCAATTGGCTTCCGTTCATGATTTGAATACAACTAAGCTTTGGAGTGTGCGTGTTTCACAGGTGATAGAGCGATTATTGAATTTCAGGGGGCACACAAATATGATCAACTGATCAATCCAAATAGGTATTTTGGTTGAGTACAGATTTACGTGCTCTATGCATATCTCCTGAAATTAAATAATCGCTCTATCACCTGTGAAACAGGGACACTCCAAAGCTTAGTAGAAATTCAAACCATGAACGCAAGTCAATTGAATAATAAACCCCAGTGAAAGAATTCGCAGCCTGTTTTTTGAAGAGTTCCTCTTGAAATCTTGTTTTTCGATACTTACGTTACATCTATATTTGAAGTAATTCTAGTGCTTAATTAAATGTTATGGAGACACACTGATCAACTAACTTATTAACTTTATTATCTACTATTATATAAATCTATAGTTTGAATAAAAAATGAAGTAAAAAAGAAGAATGTATACGTAAGATAGCATATATCTTTCTTTAAAATAATTTTCTAATTGATGAAATAAATAAATTATTACTCGCAGCTCCCCCAGCCGCACAGGACTTAGTTATGGGGCTTAACATCCTTAAGAGGTTATTCTATTTTATACTCACACTTACTGACTTATTCTATTTCACATATTGTAAATATTTCATCAGGAATAAATATTTCTCTCATTCACTCTCACTCTCACTCTCATCAGCGAAAGAACCCTCATGGATCATTTCTTCCCTAATTGATGTTCTTGCTGAAATATAAATGGGTTTCTTTTCACGCCATTTAGAATACAATTAGAAAGTAATTGTGTGTATTGCGATCTTAGTCGATAAACCACAGGCTGCGTTTAATAAACACATATAAGTGATTTACGTACAACGGTTATCTAATAAAGAAAGAATAAACCTTTGCGTAGTAGTTTGGACCATTTTCATTTTTTCCCTCTACATTCGTAAGATATTCTAAAATTCATTCATTTAGTTAGGGAACGGAGGACAATATTGTCATCGTGAAATATAAGTTCACAGACTTGGGAACACGAATGAAATCCTACCTGTGTTAGCATTCCCCACAAATTCATGAGAGCATACACAAGCTGCAGATATG
This sequence comes from Creontiades dilutus, assembly GCA_031894815.1. Taxonomy (NCBI): domain Eukaryota; kingdom Metazoa; phylum Arthropoda; class Insecta; order Hemiptera; family Miridae; genus Creontiades; species Creontiades dilutus. Next base: position 20,002 of record JAVIWC010001476.1, read on the forward strand.
TATAATTTTTTATACTTTCCTTGATATGAAGGGTGGAGAAAATTGTATTTATTTTCCAAATCTCTTGGAACATTGAAATTAACCAGAAAATTTCTTCGAAATGTATTTTTGTTTCCTATACCATCACATTGGTTTAATTATGAATAGCAATCGCGAAAACTTGTCGCAACTGTTTAATTTTATAAGCGTTTGATGTAATTGCTGATCAGTATTTATTCTTGCCAAAGTGGGCAGTTACACCAGTGTTAAGTGCCAACGATTATCGTTGTTTGATTATTTTGAATCAAATATACTCGCACCTGCAAGTTTTCAACGGACAAACCAACAGTAGAGGTATGAACCCGGGCCCGTGTTTGTAAAAGAAAAGAGGTTGGTCTAATGTAATTACTCCGGTTCGCCCGCTTTATATCAAATTCTCTCATGAACCCATTGAGACAGAAGGCTCATATTTTACATGGTGCATTTGTTATTCAACAAACGAATCTAATTTTCAATCCCTGTAAAAACACTCGGCTCAAAATTACGTGGCTCCTACGGGGTTTATTTTGTGTCGTTACATTAATGCACGATTACCCCACGGGCCAGAGGGCTGTTTTCAAGTAATTGTCCCAAACATATTTGCATGATGGCTGGAGGGGATGTTTAAAAGAACAATTTCAAAATTCCTGATTAACATTCTTCTCGGATCAGGCTGCCCCTCGATCATTAGGTCGTCCGTCGTTTTCAAAAACTGTCGGCTGTAACCGTCCGATTAATAAATTTTTCATGTTCGTGTAATTGGTACATCAGCGGGTCGGAATGCATATTCAGGAGCCGTAAGTATCTAACTCCCATTCAACTACCGTGGCCGTGAATTAGAGAACATTTAGTTGTATTTATGATTCAACGTTTTAGACTGTTGGACCCATAGGTCACGTACCTAGCATTCACGTGTGCATGCTCCCAGAGTCCTAATTATCAATATTCCTGAAGATGTTGAGACAGTCGAGGTTCTAATCCGCATAATGCCTAAATAGACAGAGACCTGACTCTTACTTTTACGTTTATTTGCGAGTTAGAAACAGTTGATGAATCCCAACAAAGTTCATGACCCCCCCCCCCCCCCGACTCACACGGTTAAGAACGAGGAATTATGAGGAGTGTTTGGAATTCGTTTGTCTAAAATAGGTTTAAACGAACAGCTTCATTGCATACTTGAATCAATGATTTGATTTGATTTTTAGCAAATTCGTCAAAGACCTGGCAATATTTTGTTTCCCCACTAGATTTCTGTAAGTTGTATCCATGAATTTCAGGAGATTTGCATAGAGCACTTAAATCAGTTCTCAACCAAAATACCTATTTTATTGAACAGTTGATCATATTTGTGTGCCTCCTGAAATTCAATAATCGCTCTGTCACCTGTGAAACACGCACACTCCAAAGCTTAGTAAAAAATTCAAATCATGAATCATTGAATAATAAACCCCAGTGAAAGAATTTGCAGCGTTTTTATTTAAAATTTAACCCACTCCATGTCAAATTCAACTTTTCCCAAAGTAAATTCAAAATTTTCCAAATGAACACAATATTTTCCAAGCATAAAACAGATAACTCATCCCCTTTTCTTTTTTGGGCAGTAAGGAAATTTGAGGTCCCCATCGATCGTCTTCATCAATAGTCACCCCCAAATATCTCGCCGATTAGACCGTTTTTATTTTTAGCTAAGGATGATTAGTGTACCTAAGTATGACGCCCAAAATGGTACTCATCCTAAACCGCAGGCCTGGCCCATATGGAGGGGTAAAATTCGAATGTTAAACGTGTGTATTAGATATGTTATATTATTACCTATTACCTAATATTGAAAATTATGTTCATCAAATAATTTGCATGGAATTAGATGGTTTTCAATTACAATTTTTTGACATCGCATATTTTGAATCCTAGCACCTTGAAGAGTAGAGTGGCAAAGTTTGATAGTTTTCAATCACAGTTTTTTGACATCGCATATTTTGAATTCTAGCACCTTGAAGAGTAGAGTGGCTAAGTTTGAGTAGACTCGTGTACGATTACTAGGTCTTATTTTTAGAAATCAAAAGTTGGATTTGGCTTGGAAAATATTGAATGTGACTTGGAATTGCTATACGAGCCCGCAATCTGTAATGAAGGTAGTCCTTTTTAAAGGAAGAAAGAGGACGAATGTTGGATGTGAAAACCAATGCGGGGGTCAAGGGAGGAACCGAGGGGCGTTGATTGCGTTCGATTCTTTTTTTTTTAATGTCCAACGAGGGGCTCGGTATCAGATTTCCACTGGATTAACAGCAAGTCACCACAATTAATATCAGCCGGATAAAAGAGTGTCATTTGTATAATTGAACGGCGGAACCCCCGCTGCCACGAGTGCTTACCGACTGGTCTCGCATAGCTTCGATATTTCATTCCGGCTACATTAACATGACCTCAAACCGAGCTCCTGAGACTCCGGCCGGACTAAGCCTCTCACCTTGCACCTCCCCTCCGCGAGTATTAACTTGTGATTTTATTAAGTGGTCCGATCACGCAACCCGCCTCATTAGAGTACACGTCAAATCGTCTTATATATTAACATGAGTTATAGAGGAGGGAAAGGCTCTCCGAGTTGAAAATCAACCTTTTTTCGATTAGGAGAGGACGAAGGAGTTTATTAAAGGCGTAATAACTTGGGAGAAATAGAAGTCCCGCGGGGATTTCAACGCGGATCCTCGGGATTAGGTGGTCTTCAATTTTTGAGATGAGGTTGGAGGAGGGAAATATTGTCCGAGAGCAGGTACCTACGTTGAGCTGGAAGATCAGAATCAGGAAAACGATTTATTGGAGAATCACATTACAGTTTCTAAGCCTCGTCTCTGAAGATCGAAAAATTCAACAATTACCTTCTAATTGTTCTCTGTAGTTGCACTCCCCTCCCGTTTAATGTCCATTGTATGTATTTGGGGGTTACTATTGTGTTGTGACCAATCTTAGTGAGCAAATCTTGAAAGTGAAAAATTCGGATTTTTAATGAGATTAAAAAAAAACTTTAGTTGTGAAATGTGTAGGAATACACCCCGTCATTCCATACGATTACTTTCTGTGGAATTGCGATGAAAAGTTCCTTCGTTATTCCGCCAAAAAAAGAGGCATTCAATAGATAGGATGAGTTGGTTGGATAACATTTTTTGATCACAACACTTTGATGTCAATTGGTAACATTTCTAAAATTTAGAAAACATGAAAAATGATGAAAAACGACCAAAAATATCTCGCTACGCAGCATGGTCGTATGAGAGAATTTTCCAATATTGTGAGATCATATTTATGCTATATTTAGTTGAAATTTCAGATCTGTGGATGACAGGAAAGAAATGAAGCCCTTCGAGCCTCGCAATCTGATGCTGATTGCTTAGAACCTACGGCTTAAATCCAAGAAAAACATGGCATATGCTTTAGCTGGACTCACGACTAACTAGTTTTATTGTCTGCGGAAATTCGGAAATAATTATTGTCACGTTTATATTTTTTACCGCAACATGAGTGCAAAACATTGAAAACCTCGGACCAGGCAAATTCGAGCAGATCCCATGGAATTACGTTGGGCGATTGAGGATTCGAAGAGCATGCGAAGAGCGGAGGGGAAGTTGGACGCGGACACCTCTCGAGCCGGAGGGCGTAGCGATAGCGACAGCACCGGCCGAGGGTTGTGGGGGGTTGATTTATTTTATAGACTCCGTGTGTGTTCAGAAGGAAAGCCAGAAAGGGAAACACACACGTTGGAACACGCACGCACAAACACAGAATCATACGCCATACACGACCATTCATCCCTACCTATCGCACTCCTCTCTCTCTCAAACACACAAACTTCCAGCCCGCCACGCTGATCCCTCTATAAACAGCAATTGAGGAATATACCCCCTCTCTTTTCTGGGGAAACCGTGCGAGTGACACTCCGCCCTGTCCATGTCAGATTTATACCCTTATACTTCATTATTTACACGGTAGTTCACTTTTCCCCCACCTCGCCCACCTTCTCGCGGTTGTGGCTGTTTTTTATTGGCAGCCTCCCCATCTCCCCACCAACACCCCTCCGATTGTCCATAATTTGCAGGTGTCCAGAGGGCTTTCGGATAAATCACTTCAAAAAACTCTATTTTCCTTTCTCCGGCACAAGGGGAGAAAAGGGTTCTGCGTTTTCAAATTAATCCTCACTACCTTGAGCCATCGTCGTTTTTCCCTGTATCTGAATGACAGAAAAGCAAAGTTCTTGTTGGAAATTGGCAATGAAAGTGAGACGCCGACTATTAAAATGTCTAAAACAAATGAACCTATGTGGGGTATGTGTAGGACAGCGATTCCCAACCGAGGACTTGGTTGGAGGTTTGCAAAAAATTAGTGTAATGGCGGACATTTCGATTTGTTTGTTGGTTTATTATTCAGTAATAAACGTTTGTAATCGCTCTTGAAAAAAAATTCTAACCCCCCCTGAAAATTTCTTGGTTTACGTTTCAAAGGGTGTAGAATCAAAATCAGCAATAAAAATTTTTCCGTCCGTCCAGCGTACGTCGTACGCACGATTTCTCCCAAACGGCTGGAGCAAAAAATCTGAAATTTTCAGGAAAAATCCACGTTGGTCCGACAACGCCCCAATTCTTTATCCAGCTCTCTCACTTAATTTAAAGTGCCCTTTAAGGGTTGTCAAAGTTTTTTAAAATCCCTAAAAACCTCAAAAAAAGTCAAGGCTGCCTAAATTTGGACTTTTTTTTATAGAACTTTCCACGACGAATCGAATGAGCCCCTCCCCAGGTCCGTAGCTCAAACCATTCCCGATGCATGGCCCGATTTATGGTGCCAACATTTGCATCCAAATTCACTACATCACTAGGTTACTGCGATCAAAACAAAAACAACAGCGTTTTTTTTTTTATTTATTTTTTTTTTTTATCGCAGTAACTTAGTGATGTAGTGAATGTGGATACTGGAGTGAACTCCTAAAAGGGTTTATAGCCGATACACGGGTTGAAGCATTCTGATATGCATGCTCCATCTTACGAAATTTAAAATTTTCAAATAGAATATTTTTCCATTGTAATTGCTCTTGAAAAACGCCGCAAATTCTTTCGCTGGGGTTTATTATTCAATGATTCATGGTTTGAATTTCTACTAAGCTTCGGAGTGTGCGTGTTTCACAGGTGATAGAGCGATTATTGAATTTCAGGAGGCACACAAATGTGATCAACTGATCAATCCAAATAGGTGTTTTGGTTGAGAATACACTCTTAAAGAGCCAATCAACTCTCTCGTACCCCAACTTTATGAGCCAGGACACTATTAATTTCGTATACAGCTGTCTAGTGGACTCTTTAGAGAATCCCATTTCCTTGAGTAGGCTCTTGTGCTTCATGTAGGTCAGCACAAGCTGCTGGATCTACTGGTCAGACCAATTAGCGGTCGTTGGTTCTCTACATTTCTTCGATGTTGGAATCTGATGGGGTATATGAGTGAATATTGCATTACAAGATCTGGGTACTTAATGGTAGAACAATAAGACATTTTTTCTAGCAGTTGCTTGAGGAAGAGTACGCAAGTTTCATCGAATAGGAATTTTGAGGATGAATTTTTGGAGGACTGTCAATTTCTGCGTATGCGAATCCAGGGCTCCTCCCCAGACCAGAATTCCATACTGAAAGACCGATTGCCCCGACGCATGATACATCATTTTCATAGTTTCCATATCCATGAAATAGCGGATGTTGTAAAATACTCGGTTGAATCTTCTAAGTTTATTATAATATAGTAATTAAATTATTATAATATAATATAATAGTATATTATACTGTATTTGTAGCCTGTAGCTATTGCAAGATATCTGGGTAAAACTATCATTACAGTTGATTATTTGCCGTGGGATACACCGAACTAACAAAAAGCGTTGAGACATTGAATTTTATGGGTTAACCCGTTATGCCCCTTAATGATTTTGTTCACAATTTTAACGAAAATTGGTGTGGTTGTCTACTGGACATTTCTCATTATGTGAAAAATGGTTTTAAAAATTAAACACTGAATTAGGGCCGGATTTTTTTTTCCGGCCTGGAATTTCCCTATAAGCTGCTATTGATTTGCTGGATAATTATTTTACTCCAGGAATACTACCTGAGCCTGCTGTGTTATGGACGGAGGATTTATGGGAGCCCGAAGATGAAGCTGAAAGTTGCCTGGCTGATCAAATCTTTCAGTCTCCAATCAGCTCCTCATCGTCATAGCAGCATCGGTGCATCAGGCTCAGGTGGCCCGACATAAACGGCTTCTGGTGGTGTTTCTGTTGTAAAAAAATTGAATTTTAAGCAAGAAAGTATTCCTGAGGCAGTCCAGGTTGTAATCATGCTCCATTGATACAAAACACTGTTCATTCAGGAAGGCAGAAACGAGAATAAATCAGGACGAGAAATTAAGACAAGGGTTCCCAGGTAATGACGGAACATGCTTTGGACTGCCAGAACATACTCGGACATGATAACACACTAAAGTCTGCGAGTGTGTTGGTCGTGCCCATTTGGGTACACTAGGACGTAATGGGTTAAGGAAGGTACTACACTTTTAGCTCTTCAGTAGATATTATAAGGTGGAATGAGATATTATTTTAATTACCTCAATTTTTCTTCCCATAATACCTCATTCAGAAAGCAGAAAAATGTAGAAAATGCAGGCTCGTTTCTCTACGTTTACTAAACCGGCTAAAAGTTTCCGGAATGGCAATAATGATGAAGAAACTGTCGGACTATCCTGCGGTATCTACTGAGCGAAGTGATATTTATTGCTCTCCCCTCCCTGACGTTTCAATTTACTTCAAATATGGGAAATCAGACCACCCCGGCCGTTATGAAGATTGAGTGGGTGGGAGGAGGTTTTAATGTCCGAAGCCCCGGGTAGAAAATGTTGCGATCGGCCGTGGTTTTTAAGAGTTGATCAATACGACGAGAGTAACTGTCGTGAAGCGGTTCTAAGTTTTATTACCCCCTCCTCCTATCCTATCATCTCCCCTCAAAGACTGCCAACTGGTAGTTCTGGAAGCTAAAATACAAACCGCTGCAAGCAAACATTATTCTCCTGGCTTCCTCTTTCCAATCGTACCAACGTTCCGCATTACGGCTAGTTATCGTACCTACTTGATCCGAAGCTAAATAATTCACTTCTATTCATATGAACTACGAAAATTTTATATTGAGCTTGGTTGTTACTAAGGCCTTTCTGACTTCAAGGTTTGATCTATTCACTTATAGTGCGTACACCAAGCTAACTTATTCATAAATTTAGATACACATTTCTTATCGATATTGTCGTATTCGTTGTACCAGTAATTTCTATGTAGTTCCTCAATCGACTATGAATCATTTTCAATCGAAAATTACCATGGAGACTTTTCTCAAGGCTAATTTACTTTGTGTACCCTATAAAAACCAAATCAAAACAAAAACGAAAAGGGTTATTATAATTTGATTATTTGTGAGATTCGGGCGCTCACATTGAGGATCAAAAACGGCGGTTATTCGCTTTGTGTGAATTGCAATGATTCTGAAACCTTTTACGCTTGATTTTATGCCCGAAATTACCAGGAAATGAAACCTCATTTGCCTGTGTCAGTTAAAACCTCGAAAAACCAAGATTATAAAACGTCTTTAGCAAGATTTTGGAACCTAGCGCTATACGTGTCAGGTGATAGGGGTGGCTGGAATTCCTGTGCGAAATAACAGGTTTTTCACTTCAATGCTAAGGACTTTTATGATCAGAACATGTTAAGGACAATGCAGATTGGGAATCTAAGCAACTTGAAACAAAAGATGAATGATTTGATAGTGACTCCGCACAATATTAGAAAGGCCTACTTCCTTCCATGACTCTTTCTCCCTTCTCCATCTTCCTCCCTCCTTTATCTTCCTCTATTTCCCAAATCCCAAAAGCCGGCGTCGGGTAAACCTGGGCGTCCTTGAAACATTTGATTTGTTTAGTTCTTTTTCCGTTTTTATTTAATGCTGAAACCCCTTAAAGAGAGAAGAATACAAAATAATACAAAAATGAATAAGTGTTTGTGTGATAAGTTTTGCCGGTGCTGCCCGGTCTGCAATTTTTGTGATTTTTTTTTTCGATCCCAATTTTACTTGAGTTGGGCTACACACCTCGGAAAGTTCGTATTTGATGTTGGAGCTGTTGTGAGGTCAATTCTCTGTTACGGTGCACAGGTAACTGAGGTAACTAGTTATATCAGGTCAGACGCTTTTGAACGAGTTCTGAGGTATTTCGTGAAGCTCATTTTCAGCTTACCAAGAAATACTCCCAATTATTTCATATATCTGGAATCCAGAGCCCAGCCAGTCTTTGCTTATACTCTATCTCTTGCCTGTAGCTACGTAATTAAAGCCCTGAAGATGCCTTTGAATCAATTCCCTTCCCTTGTGGCACGAGAAGTGGTGAGAGGCGGGGTTTCGTGGTACCGAGCAATAACTGACCTAGCGCAGCGTTATGGATGCCATTTTCACGGGGATTTGAACAAAGTAGATGAGTGGGAGGAACAACTTGAGGCGTTGGTGCAGGCTGTTGGCCGGAACTGGGATGAGACCATGCGGACGCATGCTCGGGAATCGAGAAATCCCCTATACAATGTACTTGACTTGGATGCTAGAGCTGCAAATTTGTTGACGGAAGAGAACAACCCCTATGGGTACTTCGCTGGATACTGAAGTTGAGAAGTGCGCTGCTGGCATTGAATGATGGGATCTACTCAAGATCAGACAGCAAAAGAAGGACGTGTTCGATGTGCAATGCAGGTGCAGATGAAGACATCCTTCATTTCTTCGGGTCTTGTGCAGTTTTGGGCGAATTCAGGTCACGGTTTTTGGGGGAAGGCGCTCTGAGCTTGGACCGAATGGTGGTGCTGTTGAATAATAGGGAACATTGGCTGATTGTTGCACAGTTTGCGTACCAAGCATGGAAGTACCGGGCATTCAGGGTGAATGAATTTAATTGGTGAAGTTTCTTAATATCACCCATGCTTAAAACTGTATCAAAACACAAAACAAAAACATGTCTGTTGCTTTTTATGGGAGAAGTAAGACGGCCAGTACCATCAAGGCAGACGGACATCAGGTCCATTGCCATAATCATGTTCTTTATTTACTGCTACTTCTTTCTTGTATGTATTTATTATTGTAACCCCCGCATGAGATAGCGTTTTTTAGTAAACATGTTTTTTTTTTTCTTCTTCTTCGTATTTGATGACGGAAGATAAGATTGGTGGGTTTAGTGCCCAGAATATATGTTTTTTTCGATAAATTTCGTCGACCCCACCCAGGGTATAATTTGCAACCGATTTTCTTTATTTCTATTTGGTTCGATCCGAATTATAGTCTAGCTGTGCTACAAACCTGGCCAATTTCGTTTTAGCTGACATGAGGATGAATGAAATAGACTTTCAGGCAATAGTCTTTCAGACGCTCCCACAGCGAGAATGTTTGACCGAATCATGTCATTCTTTTTTTATCAATTGAGATTTCGGCTATGAATTCAAATATATCTCAGAGCACTATATTTTCATTATGGAAGGGGTGAATGGAGGGGGTAATAATGATAAATTATTGTCTTCAATATTTTCTGCTGATTTATTGATTATTTTAACTTTTTTTTTAGTTCGACTCCAACTGCAGTCTAATTCTGCAACAAACATTTCCTGTCGGAAGGGTTAATAGACAACCCATTCAAGCCCTGCTTAGGCAGCTTTTGCTTCCGATCACAAAAACGTGGGGAAATGTCGCTTCAGTTATGTAGAAATTCACCCATAGCAAATAATCTCAATTTCTGAACGAACCTCAAAGTGAGCTTCCGAACATCACAAAGACACGGGCAATTACGCTGAGTTCAAAAAATTATAAACCCATTTGTTAAAACTGGCAGCGTTTTCTTACCTTGTCCAGCAACGTCACTGTTACCCTCCCTTGACCCTATGTGTTTCTGGAAAGTAAAACCCTTACAGAACAAGAACAAATCACTTGGCCGTGGAAGCACCGCCGAGCTCACCGCTTGAAAGGTGCCTTCCCGTCTTCCAAGTCACAAAATGACATGCACCGAAAAGGCGGCGAGCGGAATACGAATGCCGGGCCCCCCCGCTCTACGTGTGATACCACTTACCCCACATTAACTGCCTCCGTTTTCTGAATAGCGAATGAACGCAGGATAATTCCCTACTTTGTGAGGGATTTCTATAGATTCGGGAAGCTCCTTGTGAGGCCCGCGTGCCGCCTCCTGCTTGCTTATTACGCGAACGTGGTTTCCAAGTGGTTTCAGAAGGTCCCTCGCCCCTCCATTCAACAGGAGCCCGTCAAAAGCTGACATTCACGCGAACCGGTGAGGAATATCTAACGAAGGGAATCCCCAAGGAATGGGGTGATGGAAGGTGATCTATATTATGCCACATTTTTGTGTATTTTAAGTAGTGTAGATGACTGCTACGTTTTAGCTAATAATACAGATCACGAGGGCTACACAATGGAATGAAAATTTTCAAAGAGATTATAACTACAACATTGATTTTGGCGTATTATTTTCCGTGATCCACCTTTGTAACCCACCAAGAAAAAACAATTTCTAAACCCCCTTCAAAACTTATTGTTTTATATTACAAAATGCGTAAAATCTATAACTTGCATAATGCAAGTTTTCAATTATTAAAAAACTAAAAATTTGTCCGTCTGCCGTTTGGAACTTTTTTCCGGGCTTCTAGTATCAAACCCGAAGAAACTTGGGTTGAAAATCACACTTGCTGTCTTCGTGGAACTTGGTATTACATAGTGTCAATTCTGAAGGGTGGAATAAAGTTTTGAAATATATATATTTTAAATCATCATATCGGAAACATATGTTTGTTAAATGTTCACCTTTCGAAGAATTGAATGAGCCCACTCCGACCACTTCACGTTCATGTTCGCTCTCCCTAAGGGACTTGGACTAATTTTTGACAAACAACGAACGGATGAACGTCAGACTTGAATCGTGATGAAAGAATCAGCTAATATACTTGCAATATTGTACTCTCAAATCGAGTTTTTCATCACTCAAGCTAATTGTGGACAAATGAAACGTTGGTTGGTGTTTTATTTTATCTCGGTACATCTCAGTCAGTCTATTCGACAGATTTTAACGTCATGTCGTTACATAAAATGTTGCACCACTGTAAGTATTTTGAAATCTTAGGCAGGTATTTTAATAGCTCTTGTGTCGTACAGAGGGACTAGTAAATGTTGGTGTTCACCGAGGTAAATTTATGACGGTGCCATCCTATTGTCTTTGGGACATCTGGAAGTCATTAACAAGAGACACTGATCAGCTGTAGTCCCCGGCGGGGCTAATTTCTTTCCCAACCGATAATAATAAACAAAGCTCTTTTTACGTCATCTAGAACACAGTTAGCAGGAAGCTAGACGCAAAGTGCAGAGTTTAGATGTACAGTAGACCACATCCAATAAATGTAGATTGTTGATTTACGTAAAACATTTGCAGAATACCAAAATATGAAACATTTGCGTCATTCCAGACAAAATCTGATCTTGGATTGAGAAGAATCGTGTAACAATTCACTTTCGGAATGTGAAAATTTTTTTGTCTCCAAAATCAAAAATTCCACTCGCATTTTGCGTTTTAGACCTTTCTGAACAATTTTGGTTCCGTGTCTGTCTGTGTGTCTGTGTGTCTGTCAGCAAATCCTTGTTACGGGCAAAACTACACGAAGTTATTGTCCGATTTTGATGAAATTTTCAGGGATTGTGCGGGTTGGGGTGTAGATGGTCCCCTATAGGTTTCATGACCCCCGGATCAATAGTAGCCTCTGCGCGTGCGCAAACGTGAAATCCTTGTTACGCGCATAACTCCGGGAGTTCTTGACCAATTTCGATGAAATTTTCAGGAATTGTTTGGTTTGATGTGTAGATGGTCCCCTATGAGTTTCATGATCTCCGGATTAATAGTAGCCTCTGCGCATGCGCAAACGTGAAATCCTTGTTACGCGCATAACATTCTGGGATTTATTACTGGGGTTCTTGACCAATTTATTACGATGAAATTTTCGCGCATTCACTGGGGTTTTATTGGATGATTTGAATCTGTAAAGCTTCGCATGAGTGAACGTGCAGATTAGGGTATAGATGGTCCCCTATGAGTTTCATGACCCCCGGATCAATAGCAGCCTCTGCGCATGCGCAAACGTGAAATCCTTGCCACAAGCATAACACCGGGAGTTCTTGACCGATTTCGATGAAATTTTCAGGGATTGTTCGTACTTATTAGGTATACTTTATAGTTTGTTCAATAGTTGAACATGGCTACCTTTATTTTCTCAAGTTACGCTCCTGCATAACAATAAATTTACCCTAATTCAACATTTACTTCGCCTAATTGAACGAAGTTCTTTAGTCAATAATAATTTTCAATGATCTATACAGTCATGTTATGGATACGAGGAAGCTATGTGCCACACCCACTTGGCAGAGGTTTTTTTTTCTTATTATATTCAAACAAACATACAAATATGACACCTTTTACAGAACAAAACCATATTAAACAATGTTATAGTGACGAAAATTTAAAACAAATCGGTCTGTGTTTATATGTAGAAAATGATTTTTATTTGTAGAAAATTATTTACCTTTCTTCTTTTATAAAATTCGAATGCTAAAAACCTTTCGTCACACAAATGTGACAACTCGAAATGCAACAAAATGTTCTTCTAACATCTCTAGAACTAACCACTAATTATCCATTTGAATTTTTGAGCTCCCTGGATGTGCCAGGCTTACCACCGCACGAATGACTAAAGGTTGGCTCCGAAGTAATCGTGCTTCGAAATGTGAACTAAACCAAAATTGGGCAACAAAATACGTTTGGTGATAGGAAAATTGAGAAATAAAGTGATTTACACGACGTTACAGAAAAGAAAATTCGAAGGTGGTTAAGTTCTCATTCCAAGGATCCAGACGATTCCAACCGACATGTCGTTACAGTTTAAACGACTTTTATTTCCGATCCGTCTTGCATTCGTCATGACCATAAACAAATTACAAGGCCAATCCTTAAGCGTTTGTGGTCTGAATCTAGGAAATCCATGGATTGGTCAATTAGATGTGACCATCTGCATTATTTATTATTGCACCAGATAATGAAACAATAAATGTAGTTCATCATAAGTTGCTTCAATAAAAAGTGGAACCCACGTAGTAAAATACATAGCCGATAAACTATCCTTAAAATACTTGCTTTTTATATTATTTATCCGTATAAAAATGTATCTTGATAAAATTGAAAGTTTGCTCATTTATAACCTTTAAGGCGGAACAACGTTCCCCGGGTCAGCTTGAATTTCGAAAAGAAAACCGTAGAATTTCAATACAACTTGTAGAAATGTCAGAAAAGAGATGACTTTTAATTTCTAACAATATCCAAGGTCTAGCTACTACAGATGGTAATTATCAGCGATAAACGTGCGCTACGATACCGGTTGATATGGACGGTTCCAGCAAGAGATGAAGTCCGACGATGCTCGTTAGACTATTTCCACGTAGTAGGAGACCCATGGGCTATTCTCGAGTAATAGGAGAGACTCCAATGTGGATGAGATCCGATATAAAACGATTTGAGGCCTTCAATCTAAGAGTGGGTGGGCTCGTTAAAACCCCGGTAATACACACTCATCAAGTCTCCACTTCTTCCGAGCCAATAAAGCAAAAGCTTTAGAGAGAAAAAAAAAAACTAAAATAAAAATAAGGATATAGAACCTCTCGGAAGACAAATAAAAGGCGCGAGATAGGCGAAGAAAAACAATTTATGTTTTCATTAGCTGGAAAGATCTTGAGAAAGCGTGTTTGTGTGGGTACAAAACCCCGGAGAACCGAGATGGGTTACATCAATTGGAATAGAACTTGGGAGTAATAGAGGTGAAGGGAGAGGGAGCGATGGGGAAGATGGGAGAGAGGGACTGAAAGGAAAAAACGGCGCGGGGGTGGGAGGAGGGAGATTTTAGAGGACGTTGGCGAGGGTGCGGGTGGTGGGCGGCGCGGCCGTTACACAGCTCGTTATATCCGTACGCTCATTAAAGAAGTGGTCCACACAGCCACCCTATTACCGGCATCCGTTTCATTAGGATATCGGATAATGAGTTTTCGGGACACAATGTTAATGAGAAAGAGACTCCGGAGGTTCAAATTAGCCTTTTGCAAACACCTTTGGGGAGGGGAAAGAGCTCTTCGGAATGATACAATATTTCGTTCGCTCGAGCGTTTTCCGGAGAATTCAACTGAGCAAGCTGTATGTAAGATATGCCCTCGGGTATAGGACACTTTATAAATTAATTATAATTGGTTTTATTACATCCATCTAGTGAGTATTCATGATTTGATTGCCACAACGAGCCAGGTGGACCGCTATTCATGCAATCTCTCAAAGCCGAGCGGTGTATGTGTCAGTTGTTATTTTAACTTTGTAGTCATTGATTGGTTTCGATGATTGATTCCTTGTCACCAATTGCAGCGACTACTAAAACAATCCCCAGAGCTCTTTGTTCTGAGACTCCTAGTCTGCCTGGCATTTGACGAGGGACATCTAGCTGGGAGATCTTGCTATGAGAGGAAACAGGGCAAGAGGAAATTCTTTTGACTCAGCTAGACTATTCTGCTTAGTTCCTATGGCTTAATTTGTACAAATAGTGTAAAATAAAATGAATCTGTTTGAAATAGCTTCCCTCAGGCTTGTAAACGGCAAAGACGTAGCAAAATCAAATCAAATCAGAGCAAATTTTTTCATTCCTTTTGGGCACAACTTGGAAACAACTTCTTTCACATTTTTGTTTACCCACCATGGATGATGGACAGGGTCTTCTTCAAATTTCAACGTCTTGACCGCAGTCATGCCAGACATAAGTAATGTGTATGGGGAGATAATAGTTGATTTAGATTAGTAACAACTGTTGGTCATTAGATTGTAATGAACAGTGATGAGTGTTCTTGAGGAACAAATTATAAATATGATTTATAAATTATGAGGTGTAATCTAAATAAATTTTAGGTTCTTTTTTCCCCCCCAAGTGAAAATTCTGATTGAAGTATCGAATCAATTCTAATATTTTTAGCATCTCAATTTAAACTTTCGGCGACTCAATTTCTACTTCTGGCATACCACTTCGAGCTTTTGGCATATCAATTTATACTTTTCACAAATCCCAACTAACCCGACATTCCACCCCATATAATGATCAATAAATGTTTTTTCTCTCGAAGAAGTGAAAATGTTCAGTTCTTGCTCCTTTTCGATTGTTGTTGTTGGAATAGTCAAAAATTTCCTTCAAAATGAAAAGAATCGGGCCGATTCTCAACATTTTGAATCGGTACTTCGATACTTGGGGGAAAAAAAAGCATCTAAAAGTATCGATACTTTTTTATTAAAAAATCGATTCTTTAGTGAATCGATACTTTTCTTGCACCCTTAGTGTCTACGGACTCTTGGAAGTTCAAATTCGATCTCAGGGACCCCAAAAACAGAAATCCATACCCCACTCGACTTGGTGTGAGATCTCAAATTTCAACCCCTAGGAGGGGGAGGGGGTAATTGAGGGGTTAAGGGGTGCCTACAGGCTCTTGGAAGTTCAAATTCGATCTCAGGGACCCCAAAAACAGAAATCCATACCCAACTCGACTATGGTTGAGATCTCAAATTTCAACCCCTAGGAGGGGGAGGGGGTAATTAAGGGGTTAAGGGGTGCCTACAGGCTCTTGGAAGTTCTAATTCGATCTCAGGGACTCCAAAAACAGAAATCCATACCTCACTCGACTTGGCGTGTGAACTCAAATGTCAACCACTTTTTTTTGTGGGGCTGTGTTATGTACCACTGACTATGTATAATATACTTAGATCTGTAATTAAATTATAAGGGTTATTACAATACAGAAATAACATACCTACCTTCGTGCCATAATTTGCAGCATTTTTCATCGTTTCATATTTCATACAACGTTGAAGTGCACTCAGAGCATACGAGGTGTGTACTGCTACCTAGGTGTTGAAAAATAACACAACTAATACACTGAATAGGCTGTATGATAGACCCGTAGGAAGCCCAGGCCCTGATATATGTCCCATTAGGGTCTACCGACCCCTGCCGATCAAATTCTCGTCGACCTCCACAGAAACGGAGCGGAGAGGAAATGTTGTGGAACAATTTAATAAAAAAATCATCACCGAAAAACTGTATAAAATATTCCTCCTCTAGGCCGTATCCCGCTCTTCCCCTTTTTCATTCCGGTTTTTCTGGAAAAAACCCCTCACCGTGGCGCCACCCGGCGGAGTCCGAAGAATAAATTGTTTTGTCCGTCAGTTTGCGCATTAATATAGATGACTGTGCGGCCCAGAAGTTTTAAGATAACAGTCGTTACCCCTTTTTTTATTATGATAAGCGAGTTTTGATAGGTTTTTAACAAACACCACTCGCTCCTTCCTCGGAGGGGATTTTGAAGGAATAATGTAGACAGTCGTTGTATGTATAATTCGTTCGTGTAGCTCCGAACTCTCGTCCCTTACATTTCCTATAACGCCCCACCACTGCCGCCATTACAGTTCTCTGTCGTACCCACCGCAATATGCCACTAAATGTCGGCCCTTCCGCCTGTGATTTACAGTTCCTCACCAGGGCCCCTCTGAGTAACTTTTTATACCCGTACACATGACCAATGGCAAAAAGTTGAGTTATGCGTTGCGGTTGAGAGGTATCACACAATGAAGGCGAATCCCGCGGTAGCCAGTTTTTCTTCTTCCTTTTTTCCCCCAATAATAAACCGCCTCCTTTATGGGGATGACGGGGGGAAGGAAGTTAACATTAAGTGGGTTTTCCGAAGAGCCAATACAACCGATGCGGTTATTTATCGGAGAGTCTCAGCTAAGTTCATGACTTATTCAAGAGCAGTTCATAAAGTAGGTGACTCTTCGAAGGAGAAATAATTAATGAGCACGCAATCGTAGCTTGCAACTCCACAAGAACGCAACTGTTTCTATGGCCGGACCGAATGGTCAACCTGACGCCTTGAGCCGTTTTAAATTATAAATGCTTCAAACCATCAGAAAAAGGGTGATTTATAATAATGATCTTTATTATCATTAATATGTTATTTTGTTATATATACACAAGGTGTATCAGATAAGGTGCGGAGTACTTCACCCACGTATTCTACAACCGATTTCCAACAAAAAGTGCCTCATAGCAATTTTTTTTATCTCGCTTAGTTTTTGAGTAATTTCACTTCTAACATTTTTTTCGTGTTTTCGACCTTGTCTCAGCAAAACGGCTATAACTCACATACAGAATTACGTAAAGTAAAATTTGAGGATACCGTTGGAAAGTGCGTTAAATTTTCTATCTTGCAAACGTCAAAACAATTGTTTTTGCTCACATCTAGTTGGCAAAAAATCAGTGTACAAAGCAAACTTCAAGAATATTTGAAAAAATAAGTTTTTTCAAACGTTCAGCACTTTACACTAATCTGCATTTGACCCTACAGCTTAAAAAATGCGGCAAAAAGTCAGCTTTCGAAGGGTATATCAAAAACAATTTTTACTATTTTATTCGGTCGAGAAAATCTCGTTTGAATGCGAAAATCAGCGAAGCAAGTCGAGGTTTTTGACGTTTGGTAATGGGTTTCAAATAAGTAAGTGGGCATTTTCACGAAGAAAATTAAACTGTTTTATCTTCTAAGGTGTAGTTTTGAATTTATGCAAGCATTTTCTAATACGTAATTACAGTAAATTTTTTAAATAGCCTCCATTTTGTTGAATGCACAAACGTGTCCTTTTGTGCATTTCATCAACAGCACTTCGAGGCTCTCGTCGGTTTTGTTTCATTTGATCTCCCCAACCCATTATTCTTTGAATGAGATGATCTCAATGGGCTTTGCACGATGTGTGAAGTGAGACGATGATGCGGGCTAGATATTAAACCACAACTAGTGGTAGGACACTGAGGGGGTCTATGCAGGACTCTGAGTTCCATCAGGCCTGGGCGATCCTCTAAGAAGTGGCGAATGATAACTCCCACATCACGAGACCACGAGTTCCTGCACCTACTTCTTACTTATTCATGCAGGACTTGCGGGTATCCGTGGCATTGAGTGCGCGGGTGGTCATGCAAGTAGAGCTACTGGTATCTCAATCTCCATTGAGATTTTACCTATGTTCATTGAGCAAAAGATCTCCTACATGCAAAGTAGAGCAACTCCATCTGACTTGAGCAAGGCAGGGTAAGGTCCGCAGCATACGTGATCTCCTTCAGACCTATTCTCAGCTGGCACTTTCGTGACCACAACTGGCTGGCCAGTTGCTGATTGACCACAATTCGGTCGCTCCTTGAAAGTTTGGTGACGGAAGGGCCAACAGTATTGAGGTCCTGAACGAGATCATGTAGACTGGTGACCTCACTCTGCCATTGCCCATGTCAGATGGAGTTGCTGTATGTGGCATGTAATAGATGATTCTCAATGTGCACTCTTGCAGAGATTGGGAGACCAATGGCTCCACATGCAAGGCCTTGAGATGACCAATTGCCAACGATGGAGCACATATGAATGTGATGGCAGGTTTGATGTAGAGATGTACGGTGTCCTCGGATCAGAGGATCGTCGGAATGTTAGTCCCTGATAGTCTCAATGGTAGGTATTTAGTGAGCCACAGCAGATGACGCAGCCTCCTAGAGGTGGGTAGTGAGTGAGTGACCTTGTCTCAAAGAACTTCTCTTCCAAGTGAACTTGTCCCAAATGACCTGCGGAGGGAAGACCTGCCGTTCATCACAAGACGTTTGCGACAGCATGGCTCCCCGCGGCCCACATTCGAATTACTCGGAGCCTGCAGGTCTGACAAACCGTTTTTCACAAAGTGACCTGCAGTTCACCGGTCCGCCATTAGCTCGGGTTTCCTTCTAGTCAACGAAGGACTCCCCTCATCACAGAGTCAATACCATTCAAATTCACTCAATACTGAACTGTCCTGGTCGATAGTGACCCATCACCGAGTCTATTATATTTAATAAGTAGGTATTTATATGAAAATCTGCATGATGACTGGAAAAATGGCTAGCGAGTAGGAAAAGAGAACAGTAGATGACTGTCATTTACCGAATTCTGACTGATGACGAAAATAATTGAGGTTGTGGTGTCAAGCGATAGTGGTGGTGACTGTCTCGGCATGGAGGTGACGAACTGCAGGTCCCATTCATTCACTAAGGGAACTGCAGGTGTTGCACTCATCCACGGAGTGAACTGGTAAACTGTGGAGCGGCCTGCAGGTAGCATTCAATCACGGAGTGAACTGATGAACTTTTCCCACTGACCGTTTCTTTGGACTGAGTGACCTGCAGGTCGTCTACTCCCTCAGGTGACCTGGGTTTACACACCTCTATAGCCTCCATCTCCCAACAAATGGAAGTTACAACCACTTACCAGAACACAGCTCTTCTCTGAGCAGAGATAGGGTTTCTTATGTACACGTAATGTGTAAATACGACGAAACCGTCTGAATTTTAAGGATTGATGGCCGTTTCATCTCTCTTCATTCCTTTGGTAAGCGATATCACATTCATAAAACTCAGCCAAATCATGCGGTCAAAGCCGTTCGGCGCCCGTTCCGGTGCCTAGAATTTAAACGGACTTCATGTTTTTCGTTCATCGCTGAAAATATTTCCGGCGAATATTAATTAATTCACCGCTCATATTAAATACCGGCGGTTTGAAGGGGGGAACGAGCGGCAGCGGGGGGACCAATATAATATTTTAATAAACGTCGAAGAGATATAATGTTTTTCCTGGAGCAGCTCCTTCATTTATCGCTAGAACCCCCTTCCCCTCCATCCCCTCCACCGCCCCCCTACTTTCCACCCCTCCGGCATCGGCCTTCCGGAGCTACAGAGCACCGCACAAACCGCCGAACGCTTTACCCCCTCCCTCGCCCCGCTTCTTTTTCATACTCTTCCATACCCCGACTCAACCTCGGAATTTCTGACCATTGGCGTTTTCTCATTAAAATATTCTCAAGGTTCATAATGACGGCCAGTGAAAAAGAGGGGTTCCCTCAATCTTTCCAGCTCTCTCTCTCTCTCTCCACTTTTCCCAACATTTAATTTCAATATCTCAATCAAGTGAGGAATCCGAGAATTCCTATCTATCCGGGTCCCGTAATTAGAATTTTCTCTCTCGCCGCGTCGCTGAGAAAGGGGGTACGTTTCATACTAAGAAGATTGAATCGGGTTTATGATGGAGTGATTTTCACTCAACCCAAACTGATAATAAGTACTCCTCTCCTCGCCGGAGCTATGAGTAATTCATTTTTGTACACCAGATAATATTAATAAAATGAAAATAATTAATCTTGCCTGTAATATGAGTAAAATAGGTACGAATAGAATAGGAAATAAGTGTGAGTTTTTGGTATATCAACAGTCGACCAACCAAAGTCTGCCATATTGAGTGAAGCAAATGCTTCCTTCTCTAGAGAACGTGAACAAATAGATTTTTTGAAACGTTTTAGATCATCTCAAAATACGTTGAATATAGGCTAAAATATAGGTACAGTAGACATGCACGGCGGGCACAATTCTATAGCGGATTGTGATATGATCGTATTGAAATTGATATAAAATTATTATATCGTTTTTCCCCGACTAACCTAACGGTTTTGACATGATCAAATCACTGAGAAAACTATGGTTGGTGAATTTTACGTTTACGATTGCCCAGAGTGATGTAATGATCCCTAAGCGCTGAAACTTTTATTGGACCGTCCACATCTGAACCGGCACATTCCTGAACATTTCATCATTATCGGAATTATTCTTTCCAATGTTACAAGATTACAATCATTGACATCATTTATTACAAGAGAAGGTCCGCGTTGCCATCAAACTCCCGAGAGAACAAATGGTGACCAGATGAACTCACTACCGTTCCACACACCAAGACAACAAGAAACGAAGTCAGGAAAACCCACTCTGTTTAATTATTGGGCAAATAGCTTTAGCCAGATTCGATTTCACGTAATACGTAGTTGCCACAGCCAATTGGACCGGTGTGGTTTCAACACTCATAGTCTCAGCAATAGCACGATGAGTCTGTGCGGTGCTCTACTTCATATTTTTTCGCAAATGTGCGCTGTTCAGCGGGTGCCTTTCAGACCCTAATACAACCTGGGCATCACTGATCCAACAGCCTGAGCGGGTTTTAACAAACAAGGGCCGGCCTCTGTCCTCTTCCATCTATTCGCATGTGCACCTCACTTCCAACATACCAATGCTTATTTTGTCCACACGTATATCAAAAAGGGCAAATGGTCTGCTGACTGATCTACAAAGTCGGATGACATGTGCAGCAGTTTTCGTTTATCAGATCAGCTGAGAGCTCCAAACGAAGCTGATTGAAACCGACCACTCGATATATGTAACCATTTTGTGCTAATGTAGTTTTGTATGAAGGCGAAGATATGCTCAATTTATCTGCAGCTCTAGTATTAACATCATAAGTGGGAAAAGAAAAAGAGTTGATTACCTGTTTAACACAACTCACGTCCATAACTTGGGAGAAGGATAGAATGACGAACTTTCTAAAACTTGGTCTATAATGGCATTTTCCATGATCTGAAGAATGATTTTCTGTGTTGAAAGAATAGGTTCATAAGCTGATATAACTCGAGGAGGACTGAGTTGACCACGACTTTAAAATAATCTTCGAAATCTTGAGGGGTATCATATTCCTTAATTTTGCTCTAATTTTCCTTCAATCCATGATTTTACTTCTTCAAGTCAGCAATATCCGATACTGCAGAATGTAGATCATCCACCGTTTATGGAATCAACAGACTTTTGGATCACGGCCAATTTCGTCTAGAACTACTCGATCGAACCTTGCAGCTCTTAGATTGAACAACATTAAACGCCTTATGTCCTCCCCCGGAGCAGGGCGATGGATAGAGGGGGGGGGGGGGCATAAAATAATCAATTTGAGAAAAGCCGTTAATTATTAAATGTGGAAATTGTAGGTAGGAGCATGGAGGCATCCCCGACTCGAGCTCGTTAGTGAAGTCCCATGGCTGACTTCATTTGGGCCCCCGCAGACTTCGCGTTTTGGGTGTGATCCGTATCAAATGATTCGTTAGGCCTTCATTCTCCGTAGACCACTATCATCGCAGTATTCGTTTTTCACCTCAAATTAACCGCACGCACATTCATCAAGGGGAGCGTCCTCCAATAATCTCTCACGCGGCAGGTGGTACCGCCATCATTTTGTCTTCAGAACAGGTAGATTCCAACTCCAATATCGCTTTGGGGAGGAACAACCAAAAATTTCAACTAGGGGACATTTTTCCTATCCAGGTATTTATTTCATTAAGTGTAAATTAAGGGTAGACTACTAACCAGGGGTCGATTCTGCAATTCATCAGCAACAACTTTTGCGCAGTAGCTATTTTGTTTAAGCCCTCAGTTTTGAGTTTTTCCACTTTTAAGTTTTTCGCTTCCAGGTCCACCCATCCAAATCCAAATTTCCACTTGCATTCTTCCATTTCTGCTGTCAAATCCAAAGTGTGTTAGGTAATGGTCGAATCGTGAAAACAACTTATTTAGAAAACAAAATGGAGAGCATTTCGAAAATTTAGTGGAATCACAAATTAGAACATGACTGTGATAAACGAAACCTTGGAAGACGTCTACATATTTGTGACCGCCAGCGAGCATGAAAACCGACGATTCTCACTTCGAAGACGTCGGATTTATCCATTCAAACGATGCCAAATTTCATCATCAAAAATGTTTTTTGTACACCATTCGGAAGGTGACATTCTGGCGTATTTTATAAGCTACGTAGCATTCCACCCGCCCAGCGTTACCACCCCCTGAAAAGCGGATATACCTACCTCCTCTGATATTTTCGTCTTTATATAGTTTGAAAAAACCAATTTTCCAGTTTTTTCCCTCTAGACATCCGAATAATTGAATTATTTTACGAGGAATGATTTATAACTACCAGCTTTCTTCAGGTACTGTACCAGTCCTGGCGAAAACCCATTTCCATTCAATATATAAATCAGTTCCTGCCATGATAGTTTTGAGCTTTTCAGGTAAATTAAACGAAACTCGTTCAATATCGGGCATTGTGCCAAATAATGAAAAGGTGTCTCCAGTTCGCCAAAATTACATTATGAGCATCTATTGACCTGAAGCTACGGATGACTAGGAGTTTCAAACACTTTCTGGGATTAGGCAGACACCTGAGTGTAGGTAGAAAGACCACGACTAGGAATAGTTTTGATCGTTTTGGAATGAATTAATAAAGTTCCCAGGCATGAAAGCGATCAATTTGATCGCGGATCACAACGATCTTCGTGTAGCGGCTCAAATCGTTGACCAGATATACAATAGTTCTCCCTCCCTACGAACGACTTGATTGTTTGCTGTTCGATTAACCAATTTCGTGTAGTACAGGTCATGTTTGTCTACTAAATCGTGAAGCTATGGATGACTAAGACTATGAAATACTTTCTGAGATTAAGGTTATACCTGTTTTTAGCTATATACAATGCGCTCAGAGACAGTTTTGATCTGTTGGAATGAATCAATACGGTTCCCAGGCAACAAAGCGATCAATTGGATCGCGGATCACAACGATCTTCTTGCAATGGCTCAAATCATGGGCCAGAAAGCTTTGTCGAAGAGCAGGCTACCTCGCATAGTCTATAGTATATATTATTCTGGTTCCGTTCTGGTATAGTTCTCCCTCCCTACGAATAAACTGCAGATCACGACATTGATTGCTTGCTATTCGATTGACTAATTATTTGTAGCACTGGTCATGTTTGTCTACTGAATCGTGAAGCTATAGATGACTATGACTTTGAAATACTTTCCGAGATTAAGGACGTACCTGTTTCTAGCTACGTTCAACGCGCTCAGAGACAGTTTTGATCTTTTTGTAATGAATCATTGAGGTTCCCAGCCAAGAAACCGATCAATTGGATCTTTGTGTGATGGCTCAAATCATGGTCCTAAAACCTTTATCGAAGAGGGGGCTAACTCTCATTGACCAGGTATCGTTCTCCTTCCCTACGAATGAACTGCAGATCACGACATTGATTGCTTGCTGTTCGATTAATTAATTATGTGTTGCACAGGTCATGTTTGTCTACTAAATCGTGAAGCTATGACTTTGAAATACTCTCTGAGATTAGGGACGTACCTGTTTGCAGCTATATACAACGCGCTTAGGGACAGTTTTGATCTTTTCGGAGTGAATCGACGACGTTACCAGGCAACAAAGCGATCAATTAGGTCGCCGATCACAACGATCTTCGTATAATGACTCGAATCATGGGCCTGAAAGCCTCGTCGGAAGAGGGAGAGACCCCTCGGAGGCCTCCCCAGGCCCTTCCCACGGGCTCGCTTCTCCCCCGATTTCCCCCTCCACCTCGCCCTACGGCTATTTTCTCCCTCTCCCCACCCCTCCCGTCCTCACCCTCCCCTCCCCTTTTAACCCTCTAATCATCCGGCATAGCTCACTCGACAGACGCCAGCTCAGTTACCCTTCGGACCGCCGACCGAGACGCACGCAGCCCGCCCGATCTCTCGCTATGTCTCGGCTTCTCGTGTTCTTCCGCTCGCGTCCATCTCTCGTATTTCACTGATTAGCTCCGAACCAGAAAAAGTACAATACGAACCTAAACCCTCCGAGTCCACTCGCTGCATAATAAAATGGATTCATGTGGTCATAAACAGTGTTTGTGAATAGTCTGTGATCAAGTTGTGATTTATTTGTTTTTTTCACGTTCTTCGTCATCGTAATGGGTAACGTAATTTACAAAATATTTACGTAACATGTACAATACTCCGGTATTTCGCCGAATTCAACTGCCATTCATCCATGTAACTAAGAAAACATTAGCTTTTATCTTATTCGTTTTATCCCATTCAAAAATCATACAGGGTAACCAAGTTTTGTTATCGTTTATACGTGTAATCCAAAATTACTTCAATGAATATCAACCGATACGTAGATTTAAAGAAAAAGGAGACAAAAATAAGTAACAAGTTGTAAGTGCTCGAATCATATACAAATACATATCATATCATATTACAAATCTAATCTTCCATATGCTTCAGTATAATTGGTTACCCAACTAGTAACCCATTTCCATTTTGCACATCAGGTTCTGTGAATATAAGAAAATAACAGCCACATTCTTTTGTTATGTTCCATCCTCGCCGGTGAATCCCTCAGCGAACTTAACCGGCCGGATTTTCGAAATTGCCAGTATAATGGATTGTTTCCCTATAAAACTAGTGTTTTTGGTGAACGAAATACCTTAACGAACACTAGCAAATCTTCTTATCTTCAATACGGTCTTCAAGGTTTATAAAACATTTACTTTTTTGAAGAAAGATGATCAAACCCA
The DNA here is from genome assembly GCA_031894815.1 of Creontiades dilutus. Classification (NCBI taxonomy): domain Eukaryota; kingdom Metazoa; phylum Arthropoda; class Insecta; order Hemiptera; family Miridae; genus Creontiades; species Creontiades dilutus. The sequence goes on from JAVIWC010001476.1 coordinate 45,505, forward strand.
TGGGAAATGCCAATTTAAAATAGTGTTCAACTCACTTGCAATTCATTTATATTTCTTCGTTGATGGCGCACTTAATTTGGAAAAATTTACGGTTGATATAATGAAGGAAATGTGGTTACGTTACAGGCTGAAAGATGAGCGAAAAAAGTACAGAGTGAAATTAACCGCCGAAATCCGATCAAAACCATAAAACGATGGTCTTGGAATTGTTATCTTAGTCTTGAAGGCCCGGCAACTTAAATATTTACAAGATCTACGTATTGAATAAACAGTACACGTGTTTAACGTACTCACTGCATTTTGTGTTGTACAAAACTTAATGAAAAGCGATAAACAACAAACTGAAAGCACCAAATAAGTGTTTATTTACTAAAGGTGAATGTCGATGTAATTATTTTACTTTGAGCATTTCAAAATTTCATTGTAGATGCATTTTTCAACATGGTGATTTGAAGATTGATCGAGATAGAACAATTAAGTGTATAGTTGCGATATTTGATAGCTTACAACTGATGGATTTTATGTGTTGATTATTGTCATCGTATTTCATTGATATCAGAAACCGTGATTTGACTTTCTTCAACTATTTTTATTTCTTGTTGCAGGTATGGTGGATTTGAGAGCAGACAATCAAAAATCCGTAAGTGCATTTAAGGATGTTGTATTGTTAAGAACTGCATGCTATTGTTAGTTAGTTTCTTTGAAGATGACGTGATTCCGATTTGTACATGGTATTGCCTTAGAGGAAAACCTCATTTTCAACAGAAAATAATTATTAAGTTGTCCCAAAATATTCTTACATCGGACCTATTATCAAGCACTGTATCAAGAAAAACAATAATTCATAAAATAGATGTAGGTACTGAGATAAATTTATCGAGACGGTCGTAGCTTGGTGAATAGTAACTCCCAAGGATATATTAACACGGAGAGGCAATTATCAAAAATGCTGCCAATTATAACACATGGGTTTATTTCATTTTTTTAATGATGTGTGATTGCTTGAGTCGTCGTAAGTTGGGAAAGGTGGGATCGCTTTTGGGTTCAGAAATTGCGATTATTTGCTATAGATGAACTTCTACGGTCTGAAACCTACCAACAGTCCAAATGATTGGAAAATGACGTCCCCACTTGTTCTTGTAGTAAAAACATTTGAAAACACCGGTTTTGATGAGTTTTGGGCCTTTATGTGGGTTAGGCAAGACGTTAGGCCTAACCAGACCTTTAGTGGAGTCCATTTGTAAAAGAACAAATTTTTCTTCTCATAAATTCTAAGGCTGTTTATGTAGGGCGGATGGACATTTCGGATTTTAAGTCTTTATACCTTGAAACATATAATAACAAAATTTGGGATAGGGGTATTATCAAAGTGGTATGCTATACAATTATAAAGACTGATTTCCAATGTAAGTTCATGTCGGATATTTTCCGACAATCGAATAATGATATTTATGAATGGAAATGTCAAGATGTAAATGATCTAAACGCAACAAAAACAAGATGGCTAGCTATAGCTCTAGCTTCCTTGTATCATGGATTCATAGATCACTAGAATGATGTGAATAATCTTGTAGGAATCGTTATATCGAGCGATGTGGAATATAATTTTGTTACCACAATTCAAAATTCAACAATAAATTGATACGAGATTGTTAGACCTCTCTCCCCCATTCACCTTAAAAATTTGAGCTCGACAGGACCACTAGAACCTTGCTGAGTGTATTATGTTTTTCGCTTGGGAAGAGAGAATTATTGATTTTTAAGCGATGCAATTCATAGAGGAGCATCTACCTAATCCAGACATCTGAAAATGTCATAGAAATTGGACGAATACTGTAGGGATTGGGCTTCTTACGAGGATGTCACTTTCGTGCATCCGTTGCAACTAAAGCTACCTAGTATTGTTTTGAAATTACTAGGAGTTTATGGGACTGTTTTCTATCGACCCTTCACATTTGAGTTAGATTGGAACGCTAGAACCGGAATTATTTTAAAATGTCATCGAAGTCAAATTAAAACTTGCGGAGCTAAGCGTCTCAGAGGGATCTACGAACACGTGACACAGAACACGTGAAATAGACAGTAAACGAAAGTTATTCAGAATGGGCTCAAACGTGAATTGCTAGTGGAAATGTTAATTTTGGAGAGAAAATGTACACCTTCCGAAAGCGAAAACAAAGCTTCCACTACATATAGGTACAATCGGAGGCAGTAACAATGTTCTGCAATATGGAACGAACGAAGAATCTACAACATTCAATCCCACCTAACTCAGTCCCTCACTACTTCGTATCCCTTCGTTTGTACGATTCAGATTTAAAAAACGTGTTTATTTGTGGAATAAATGTCCATACATGATACGTGGTTAATACGATTGATGGAATCAAACGAAAATAGAATTATTACAAAATAAAAGTCTTCTAAAAATAACAGGTAACCTTCCACTAACCCACAAAGGTTGAAAACCTGCGCATAGGCATCTATTAAAAAATAAATGAACATAAAATTACATCTTGTTGTCTATTTTTGCAGTTTTTAGAAAACTTAGCTAGTAACAGCAAAAAGGGTTTGCATAGTAATTTGTGTGAATAATGCGAGAGGATAAGAAAAATAAACAGGAAATTCAAAGGAGGGAGAGATAGAGTCTTACCTGATTAAGTTAAGAAATTGGTATATACATTTTGACTATACATTTTGAGGTATCCATATTTTAAGGCCATCGCGTTTATTTAAATTAATCGGTACTTCATGGAGGTGTGACGGTAGGTGGTTTAACAGATTAGAGGACCCCGTTAAGGGGCCTGGAGTTGGCCAAGTTGTGTTCTTCTCCGAGGAACTAAAATTCATTAGGGATTCTGGTGTCATGAACAAATTCTGATTTTTGAAGAAGAAACTGCCTCCTAATAAAATACTTCGAAATTCACAAACTTATTATATCGTGGGACAGTGAGAATTTCTGTTTCTTCATGTAACTGGTCTGAACGATAAATCATTACTTAATCAAGTACTAAACCAGAGACACGCTTGTAGTAAATGGATGTGTATTCAAGTAATAATTTACCGAATTAACTGCTAAAATTGTTTGTTGCACGTAAATGGTGTAATGTATTGAAAAACAGGAATATAATTTTACATTATTGGACAAGGTGGAGAAGAAATGCGTGGAAGATGACGTTTATACATAGAATACTTAGTAGTACTGATAAAGGAGGACATTTTTTCGGTCGTTTCATTCCTGATAATGTTATCATGCGATCAATTTAATTAGTTAGAGAGAACTTGAATTGAGAATTTTCAATGGAAAGGAAATAACTTCAAATGACGTGGATTAATATCCTAGAGTATATACGTGGTGTGTTCTACATGTTCATGTAAGTCTCACGAATCGGATAGTAAATCCAAAATGTTCGGATCAATTCGAATGAAAATTGAAGTATTCTGCTTGATAAGAATTCGCAGAAGAGCAAAATTCACTTTGGAGTTCTTGCTTTTAATAGCAATTTGGTCACAATCTCTTCTAAGGTAGATTGTTTGTTCAATTATATTGTAGCTACCGTTACGTATAACTATGTATTAAATAGGATTAGATTAGCCTGGATAATAACGGAATCCATTTTGAAATTGTGTTTCACCCGCCGAAGGTTGACATTTCCCTGAAAGTGTATTCATTCAAACGCATAACGCAATTCGTCCAATGTAGTTGTCCGGCATCGGTCATCATAATGACAGCAAATGAACAAGATTATTAACATATTATTGAGTATTTTATTAATCAATTGGAATAACTACACTAGGAGAATTCCAGGAGATTCGCGCCGTCGCATGATGAGCTGATTGATGTAGAGAATTTTAGGAAATACCCATCGTGATCGGTCCGAAAATCACTAAAGATGAGTCCAACATATCGTTATCTTCCCACAGAATCACTGTTAGATTGTCGAGGAAGACTTATCAATCCATGGTTTAAAAAAGGATGTTTGTAAGTGCCACGTACATTATAATTCCTGCTTTTTATGTTATCGAGTGTTGAAGTTCTAGGTCTATTTCGTGTTTCTTTGTGGGATTTCGATGTGGGCCTATGCGATTTTCCTTTGCATGAGTGAATTCGTAAAGGATTTGTACTTTCGAAAAGTACCATTGTAAATTTCATCGGAGAAGCTTGAAAACTCATTTTTTATGTCTACCAAAAACGGGAGATTGAGTGTGGGATACTTGATTTTCCTAACTTTGTAACTTGAAGCTCTTGAAAACCCGTCACCGCATTAGCAGAATGACGAACTGATTTCTAATCAATGAAACTCTTAGGACCACCTAGGTTCTAACCCGCATACTCCTTGAATTGTATCAAAACCGGGTGAAAATTGTAACATTTGGGCTTATTCCGAGGATGCCACGTTCTCGCGAAAGCAGTAGGTTCTAATGATCCTGTCACGTTGAAAATCCTTTAAGATTAGACATCAGACCGTTTTTCCGACTGTCCTGAACAATTGAAACTTCAGAACCTCAGATTTCTAGAACCTAACAAATTGATGCTGGGTGCATTTCATGTTAGCTCATAAGCTAAGAAACTAACCCACACATTATCTGAAATTTCATCGAAATCATCTAAAAACTGTTGGAATTAGCTCTGTTAAAAGGATTTGCAGGACGAATGGACACATATAAACTGACAGACATAAAACTTAAGTGGTTCAGAATGGTCTAAAAAGTAAAATGCGTTGTTAAATTTTATTTCGGAGAAGAAAAATGTTTCATATCCCGAAAGTGACAACAAAGCATCCGCCACCTACAGGTAGAGTCGAAAGCAAAATTAAATGTTCTTCTCTTTTCTGATGTATCTAACAAGTTATTGAATTTTTTCAGTTTTCTTTATAAACTATCGACGAGGCGTACGTAGGAACTACTGAAAAGTACACGAATTCGATGGGTAACTGGTGTTTATGAGTGTTAGACATTTAGATTTTGCCTCCTCACGTTTCTGGACTATCCATGGGGGATTAAATAAAATACTAACAGACACCATAGTGTAAAAAATTACGTCCACAACAAATCAATATTTCCGCCTTTGCTGCGCAAATCTATCCACGTCCATAAAGCACATTTATCATTTTCGTATCCTCCGATCTTGCTCAAATTTGAAGGATAGTCGGGAAACCTGGTTTGATCATCTCTTGCCAATTTGAACTGGATCGTATCATTATAGTATCCACAATAGAACTATACCGCAGACCTGCAATACATGTCTACCCACCGGCTGGAAGGGCTTTTGTCCACGGGAGCGTATGTCCCGAGAATTGTACTTCTAACAAGTTTTTTCCTTTTTCCTGGCAGACAATCCATCAGACAGCTATAGCTCCTCATCAATATTCACACTTACCGACGTTATTACTTGATCTTCCGTTCCGATAATCATCTTGCCTCTGGATATTTGTTTCGCTTCAGATCCTCCTCTCTCCAAAACTGATGAATATTCGCTGAATTTCCCTCCGGTAAAAATAAACGGCAAAAAAAAGAGAAACATTGCCGCGCGATTTGCTCTTCCCAAGTCTTTTCACGGTAATTTGCTCTATTGACTTTTTTTTTGCTCCAGGTTTCCTTAATATGTTATTGTTTATTATTTCCCCTTGTGCTTCGTGAAAAGAGGATTACCATATCAGTGCCCTGGGGGTTACTTGAGATCCCCACCCTCAAGTGCCGCAGCTCAAACTCGAAAAACGTCAGATCAGATATGTTCGGCACGTGGTATATCAGTCGTAACGGTATTTGAATTAACTGGGCAACTTCTATCTACTGGAAATCGAATCAGTAGAAGGAACTGAATATGTATGTAGAAGACAAAGTTATGTATACTTAGTCATTGAACATTTCACCAGAGCTGCTTTATTAGTATAAAATCGATTTCAAATCGATAGTTTTGTAATTACAGCGCATACGCGAATTGGAAATCCTTTTATCGAACTGTAGGTAGTAGGAAGAACACAGATTTATCATCTCGTATCAATTCGAACTGCTCAGTCGAATTTTATTGCTCACAAATGGATCTGCGCATGTACAAACGAAAAATCCACCGAGCATCATTTCCACAGTTTCCAGTAGTTCGATCACCCTAAACGTTCTAAGGTAGTTGTTTTAAGAACTTGAAAGAAAGGTCTATTAATTTCGAATTATTTGCAGTTCATTCTGTCTGCTGTAGAAATTGCACGACAAACCAGTAATACATGTAGAGCAGTGGTTCTCAGACTTTTTCCCTCGGCGCCCCTCTTCACTAGGAAAGATAGTATCAGGCCCCCCCAGCCTATTGTTTTTAATGAAAATAGTTACATTTTATGTTTTTTCCGTTAATTCAGGATGTTTGGTCTCAAGATGTCTCTTTAAGTTGTAAGGTTTCATGCTAACAGCAGCTAAAATCGTGAAACAAACTACACACTGCGGACGATCTTCACCGTTGATTGTAGTTTTTGTGATAGCGGTTTCATTGACGTCGACCACGTCTGGCGTTAACACCGACGTTAGGAAATATTTAAACCATATCATCGGCATGTCGATTGTTTGGAAAAAGATGAAACTAATTGTTACTTTATTATTTTCTAAATAAAGAAAAATTCATTTTCTCCCCCCCTCGGGGTCGCGCCCCACAGTTTGAGAACCACTGACGTAGAGTAACCTTTAGAATAACATTACGTTCAACATCCTCCGAAATTATCTGAAACATTTTTAAAATATCTACATGTTCATGTTACTTTGAAGAGGAACCTATGTGCCTCACCCAACTTGGCATTAGAAATTGTTTATATTTCCTGTGCTCAAGTTCTGTGTATTAAACTCATTAATGTGAGGTTGTTCCGTCGATGAATGGGAATCCATATTTAAACTAATAATACAATATTGACGAAATATACTGTTTCCACAAAAAATATTCACCTTACGACGTGAATCAAACATAATACACGATTTAAATGTTATTAGTTGCAACGGGCAATCTTGAAAAATCTTAAAAACTAGTTTTTTCCAAAAGCTAAGTTTTTTTAGGTAACCTGCTGGCAAAATCCCATCTGACGAGGTTTCCTTATTTGCATTTTGCTTAAATTTCATATTTCATTTTCTTTTGGTTTCTCTCAAGAAAAGGGATTGTCATGTACCTGTAGCCTTTGGTGGCGATGTTGGAGTGTGGGGAAGTGAGGTGGGCTAACACCTGGTTCCTTTCTTAACCCTTCATATTGCATAGCGCAGTTCCTTGAGAGGGAAAGTTGTGGATGGTGATGTGTGAAGAATCCTTAGGACTCTTACCTGGCGCAACCAACGTGCTCCCCTCCTCGGGGACTTGGAATATACTTTTTTTTACTTTGCGTATTGTTTTTATACTCCCTCATTGCGTTATTCACCGATTTATTTTTAAGCAGCGTAGCAGGGCCTTTAAACTAGTTTTCTTATATTACAGATCACATCGTCGGGCAGTCAATACTTACCTTAAGACGTGAATCAAACACGATGCACAATTTAGGTTTTATTGGTTTCAACGAAAAATACTTTTTCCCTCCAAAATCCATGTATTTTCGGGTAATTTACTCGCACAATCTGATCTGACGAGCGTTCTTTGTTTGCATTTTGCTCACCTATCTCATTTCTTTTTCTTTATTTCGTTTCGTTCCGGTTCCCCTCATGAAAAGGGGATTACAGAATACGCGTAGGCCGTGGTGGCGGTGTTGGAGTGCGGCGAAGTGAGAGGGGGTAACAGCTGGTTTCTTTCTCTACCCTTCGTATTGCATATCACAGTTGTACCGGTGGAGGGGGCGGTAGTGAGACGGAAAGTTGTGGACGATAGAAGAAAAGGTGAAATGTGGAGGGGAGGGGCGGCGAGAGAGGAGTGGGGATGGAGGGGTGGTGTTTCTGATGAAATGCAATAAATGCTACTACGATTTCCCCCCTTCGACTTGTACGGAGACCTCCCGACTCTCCCTTCGAGAAGCGGTTTAGTCAAGGCCTTTTCTCTCGTGATCTACGACCGTAATCAGAGTTTTCATCAAAAGTCTTCATCCCAATCGCTTCTTTCCTTCCCAATCGCCGCCTTTCATCCCCTCCCCCTCCTTATATCTTATATCATTTTTTTTTGTATTGAAATTTATTGCTCCACTTTCATTTTATGAGATCAAATTTTCTTTTCCCCAGATATTGTGTTGAAAGGAGTTTTATGTCAGTCGTATCCCTCTTTGGGTTATTGCCTTATAAATCAATTATTTGTTCGGGGCCGGGGAGCCTTGGATTACACATTCTCTCATTGAGGGAGGACGTGGAAGAATTGTTGTTATCCCAGTCTGCAACAAACACACTTATGAAAATGAGTGCGTCCAGAAAATTAATTTTTAACAACATAAAATTTCGAACCAAGATTCCATTTTGTCACAAAAACATTGATATTAGCGATTGTTATTTTGTTTAGCACGCGTTTTCATTATTTGTATGCATTTTTTAAACATCAATTTCTAAAACTTTTGATATTAGCGATTGTTATTTTGTTTAGCACGCGTTTTCATTATTCCCTTTTGTATGCATTTTTTACATCACTATGCTGGAAGCATGTGAATTGGTCGACGCATACCAACGCAAACCACATGATTTTTTTTTTTTTTTAGAACTTTATATTGGTACGAGGGGTAGAACAATATTCGAAGAAAAAGAAAAAAGTTGTTGCTATGGAAGAAATGTCATTTTTTCCTGTTTTAGCTGTTTTTTAAACAGCTTAAGGTTGAAAAGTTGTTAAGGATTTGGATTTTGTGCTACGAACTGAGTAACTCACGACGAAATTGTGGAAACCTGTTTCAATAAAAACGGAGTAAGATACGTCGTGTATATTTCCACGAGATAAGGAACGTTGTATATATTTCCACGAAAATAATGAGTGAATGATTCCATTAGCAGTCAAAATATATATAAGAAAGCCTTAAAAAGAAAATCAGCCAGAAAAATAAAGTTAAATTAAATTATCCAGAGAAAGTAAATAGGCACATTAGAACTGAAAAATTGCTCCCCGAAGAATAAGTTTCAAAAACTTGTGCTCTTCGGAGGAGTTCAGGACGAACAGTAACACAACAGGTGCCGGTTCAAAGCAAAAGAAGAAAGGTAAAAATCAAACTAATAACTTAGGTACCGTCAAACAAAATTATTACCCATACAGGTTTCCGAAAAAAAAAATTAATTACAATCGGCTATTTAAGAATTCCTTGAATTTAGAAAACTTCTTAAAAGAATGAATATTGATTTCGTTTTGACATAGGAATTTGAGCCCCGCAACATAAGAGCTTCTCTTGTAGAACTCCGTGTTGACAAGGGGCAGAATTATTTGGGAGTTATTATAATTACGAGTCAGAGTCGAAGGTGACTGATGACACGGATTAATGCCAACATTGAAAATAAGCGTGCAAGCTTCTTAAAAAAAAAAAAAAAATGCTTCACAGTTGAGTTAATGAGTTACAGTTGAATCGATTTCGACGGTTAGTTCATCGTCTGTAAGAAACATAAACATTTTTGACCTAACCGTCAAAATCGATTTAACTGTGACTCATTATTTTCATGGAAATATAGACAACGTTCCATCTTCGATTTTATAGATTTTGTGATTCAAATAAAGAGGTATGTAAAGGTAGAGAGGCGTGTCATAACAACCATGTAAATCGTGTTGTAATTTCCTTTAGAGTTCCAACTATTTTGAATCCCGAATACAGAAATGATAAACCTTTGTGTTATAGTTTGCAGCTTCTTTGTATTGGATGATCTTTGTAAGAGGAGTAGAGTTTAGGTGAACTAGATTCGAATTTAATTAAAGTATTTAATTGATATTTACACTTGAAACATGAGAAGTGGGCACGGAACTCATATTATAATGTGAAGTACTGGTTTATTGTGAGAAGCACCAATGTTCATCTAGTCGACCCACACGCAGCAGAGTGAAGTTGATGAGATTAGTTTTGAAGTCTGAGTTTGAGTTTCCTTGGGAAATCGACCCAAAACAACCGACCCCCAACCCATTGGCCGACGTTTAATTAAACGAATAAACTCCTGCTCTAATAAAACGCTGGTTATTAAGACAACAGCGCTAGAAAGGGGGATGGAGGCCTCGTGTATGAGGCTAGTATGGGGAAGGAGATACCCCTTTTCTCTTTCACACCCCTTTCCTTTCCGTCGTCTCTACAGTAGTCTCCTTGTATACCACGGACAGAGGTAGAAGGAGGAGATGATGAAGGGAGGGGGAGGTAAGAGGGGATAGAAGGTTTCTTCGGAAGGTTAATCCGAAACTGCTGGAAGGAGGCGGGAAAAGCGAAAGAGCGGTATCTTGTTGTGTTCTTAGGGTTTATCTATGCTCGGGGGTATATAAGAGGTAATTAAAAACAGTGGTAAACTCCATCTCTTAATTAAGGACCTGTTTGGTATTCCGGGTTGTTTCCGCCCCCTTTTTCTCCCCCGTCCCTGTTACAGGGCCCTGTTGGGGCCTCTTTCCGAGCTTTGATAAGAACTGCGGTCGCTAAAAGCGGTGACTTTTGATGGCCCTTCTCCGGTCTTTCTAAGATTTTCTTCAAGCATTTAACTCTGAATACAAATGTTCCCTAACTATATCCCACTGCAGAGCATTATCGTCATTCCGCGTTCGCCTCGTCACTATCGTTACAATTATCATTATCACCTAAGCTTTCATTTGTGAATTCGGTCGCTGAAGTTGACTATTAGAACACTCAATGTCCTCTGAATGCACTCACTGTAGCTACATAATTCCTAAGCAATGAAACGATGAAAAATTCATCGCTTTATATTTTTGCTTCAACCTTTCGAAACGGAAATGGATTTGTTAAAAAAGGAACCAAATGGATATTTATTCATTTATTTAATATAATATGGGCAAATACAGAACATTTTCAAATAATAAGGACAGAATAATTGTATAAAAGACGTACGCAAAATAATATCAAGTCAGCAAAAATGAATTAATCAAGTAAGTCAGTCCAACGTATTACACAAGACAAATCACTGAAGTGAATCACACCTCCTCCTAACTACCACTGGTGAATGTGAGAAGATGTCCAGCTCGGGGCATTCATTTTCGACATAATTTACAGGCCGAGGCATTCTGCAAAAAGGCCTGTTATAGAGGTAGTTTGTCTGCGAGAAGGGAACCAGAAAAAGGGTGCTTGATCGGGAGCTGGGCCGAGGGACAACTAAGCCAAACCTGGTCAGGAGGGAAGGAGAGTCCAACATTCCTGTCGCCAGCCTGCAGAAGTAAGTCACATCGGCCAGGTAGTGCCGGATTTCTGGACTGCGCACGTTACACATCCTCTCCAGTGCGCCAAAGTCCACCTCTTCATGAGGAATCCGGGATTTGTAGGCCACTTAGCGCAAGTATCGACGGTGCACCCTCTGTAGTTGGTTTATCTGATGGTTGTAGTAGGGGGTCCAGACGACTGAGGGGTACTCCAAGATGGGGACCACAAGAGCCCTGTAAAGCGTCACGATTGCTGGCAAGTATATTACTGTCAAATCTCACCAATCAGTGATGATGACAAGGTATTTCAGCAGCAGTTCTGTAATCTTGTTCAACATGTGCAGGATCCTCTCTAGTAGTTCCTTCAATGTCTAACTGCTCTCAAAAGTGAGGTTGAGAAGTAGAGAGCTGCACGTTTCTAATAAATGTGGGGCCAGACAATAATGGTAACAACGATCGGACTCCCATTCTCACTGTTTCTGCCTCGGGAAAATACCTACATAATCGCACTGGAACTGCTCTAAACCCCACCGGTTGGTGCAGGAAGTTCCGTTGACCTTTTGATCCCTCGCAGTGTCCGAAGATAATTTTACTCGTTTCGTGATATCATTCGATACCTTTCTTTCGATACGTTTCTAGTAGAAAATTTTCACTACCCTTTCCCGTACTAGGCCATTCTGATCAACTTTCGTTTCTTGTATCTGTCGGTTTGTACGTCCATGTGCCCGCAGGCCTTGCAACAAATCTATTTCCTACAGTTTTTATCACATTTTAATGAAATTCTCAGGGGCTGTGCGGGTTGGCCACAAGTCACTTTGTCAAATCCAAGTTGGCAGACATTGTTTCTGTTTTTCGCTGAAAATTATCCATTCCTTTAGAACCGAGACGAAGCAGCCTGCCGTTTAAGTAGTTACAGGTTGAACCTTCCGATCGAATTTTCATAAAAAGTGAAAGTATTTCAAAATCTCTGAAAATCCTTAAAAATAATTTTCAAACAATTTTTTCATCGAAATCCTGGATTTTGAAGCATTCTTAGATTCCTGGATTTTAAGATATTTGATCCAAGATTTTTGATGAAGTTGTGGGAAATTTTAGGGTTAGGATGTTGAGCTGCAGGCGACTTGTGAGTCGCGTAGCTCACTAATCAATGCACCACTCTGCGCAAATGTAAAATATATTATGCATAATATTCTCAGGCTCGGGGGAGAGAGAACAGTTTTGAAAGTAGTTGGAAAAGAACGGTCTATCAGTTTCTAACCGGTTTATAATAAGCGAGACAAACCTTCAATGCATGACGACCTTCCTCTAGAAGGCGTTGATGTCTACGGGTCCAATTTTAGTTCATTTGATTGATTTTTTCATCAAATATTAACTGTTCTCAATCTGTATCAAACCCACTTCTGTGTGTATTTCGATGCTCTGAACAATCATCCAAACTCCTTTTTTTAAATTAAACATTGATTTGATAAAACACAAAATAACAACTTCCATTTCTGATTATTCCCCTTACCAACAAATTTTAGCAATTCCTTCTCTGAAAGATTTCTGATTCATTGTGTGAAAAATGGCTTTATTGGAATTGACCAAAACATAAAAAGACATTATTTACGTTTCTATACACACAGATTTCAGAAATTGGAAGGATAATTTCTGTCTGTCTGTAGTAGGACTCCAAAACTACTGGTCTCCCGATGACGAGTCATTAAAAAATCAACTTATCGAGAAAATTCCCTCCTTTTCAATTTTCCTTTATTTCATATTTTTCATATGTACATAGATTATGGCTAATGTACCTAAACTAAAAACCTGCTCAATAACATATGTGTGCATTCACTTACATACGTGTCTGTAGCATGAGTAGATGAGTGACGGTATGACAACATAACACCTGCGGTTTTCATTGTACTCCTCTGAAATTTTCAGATACTATGTGAAATGCGATACGAATTATCCTCTGTGATTGTCATTATCGCGTGAGTTAACGCTAATTTCAGTATATAACAGTCCTACAGTTACACTTTTAATATTGCCTCATATTGGTCCTGTACATCTAGTTTTACAAAACTGTGTACTTTATTATTTTTTTCCGCTTATGATCTTGATGTAGCTTTGTCCACATCGAATTTGGTCGCTATTGCTTTAAATTGTAGGTTATCTATGAAGATTTATTCCAAATTCGGTTCATTGAATGTTTCAAAGTAAAGTGAAAGCTGATTTCGCTCGGGGGGAAACTATAAGTTGGAGGTGGTACAGTTGTACACCAGATGTGCTTCGGAGATTCCCTTTTCCACCACTTATTCCGCTCCTTAGAAACGGGAATTAAGCGCATCGTTTCTCTCTCGTCTCAATAGTCAAGAGCTCACTAATGAACGGCCTTAATTAGCGTCTGTCTGCAGCTCCCGCACCGAAATGACGTCCCCTACGCCCCTATAAGGCGACTTCCTCGCTCAACTTATAGTCCAAACACTACCGACGTTATAAAGAAGTCAACTTTAATCGCTCTTTTACCAAGTATAGGCCCCTTCAGGTATAACAGACCGATTTGGATGCAGTCCGTCGAATTGGGAGCGGGAAAAGAGGGGGGTGGGGGGCTTTGAATTAATCTCAATTCCCCTCGTAATAAACGACACTTTAAAAACAATGGTTTTTCACTTTTTACGGCCGCGAGAATCCCCGGTAACGGGGTGGAAGAGGGCTCTGGAAGAACCAACAAGGGGCAGTGGATGCTGGCCGCTAATGAAAAAATATTGGGCTGTCCGAGATTTCCATAGAGCGACGCGGTCGACCTTGATTTGGGATTCAGCCCTTTCCTAACGGGCTATGAAAGAGGCAGACTGGACAAAAAAGAGAAAAACCTGTCCTGAATCAAATCCTTCATTATTTTGACCGGCACTCTTTCTTCACTCCGGCTAAGGGGGACGGCAAGGCGGAGAAAAAGTCAACGAAGGACGGGCGGTCTAGACGCCGAATGATCTGGGATCCGTCGGTCGCTTGAGTGAATGTCGGCTTGGAAATGCTGAACCGCGCGAATATTTGTTACTAAATCCACCAACCAAATTCAACACTTCGGTCCAGAAATGAAATTTGTAATATCCGTATAATATACCATTCTTCTGTACGGAAAGAAAGTAACTTGCACAGCTTCTAATATCATCAAATAAGTAAATTCAATAATCATCAAATATAAAAAATGAATATCAATGGGAGATATATCACGAAGAAACGAAACGAACAGGTTGATCAGGGGGAGTCTGACCGCGAGTCAACAAATTTAGTGATGTCACAGTTCCAGTGATTCTAGTATGCCAATAAATAACGGTAACATATTATAATTATTTGTCACGGAATAGTTGGATTGATCATAATTATTGGAACTGATTTCTTATCCTCTTGGGGGCGAAAAATACTAGAAGGAAGTGTTTTTTGGGAGAACCGCTCTCAGGAGCCTCCTGAATCTCAGACGATAAACATTAAAATTTACATGGCGATTCATTCTTATCATGGCAATGATTCATCGCGAGAGAAATAGGCTAAACCAAAAGTCAAATGATATTTTACAATATCAAATACTGTACTAAATTCCCTACGGTACCTATTGGATGGTACAACGTGTGTAATATAATACGAGCAAAGATTTTAACAAACCGCTGCAAATTATTTCAAAAGGTTTATTATTTTTGACGCCCTCCTGTCGCCATCGTTGCCTCGCGGTAACTGAGCGCTCGCGGTTTTCCTCGGATGCTTAGGCTCTACTAGCGCATCAGTTTCGTTGCATTGCCTCGCGAGAATTCCTCGTCCTTACGCCTCGCGCATCCGCCTCGCGAGGCAGATTCGCACCGTCTAAAGCCAGCTTTATGTCGGCACACACATACTAACAGTACTGTTGGTGTCTAAGAATCACATACTGTGGTATTTCGACGGATGCCCCATAACCAGTCATATTATTCAAGTAATGGACGTAACTTGCTTAATATTCAACGCTCTTAAATGTTAGCGTTTGCTTTTCCCTCCATTTCAATTAAATACCATCCAGCTTGGGGTTTTATAATGAATCGCTATCTACAATATTTGCATAGTAGGTACTTTGTTATGCAATTAGCGGTCACGATAATTGTTTTGTGCAAATTAATAATCCTGAGGGTAATGGAGGGTACTCGCTTGCATAATACGCTGGCTTTAAAAGGATAACGCTCAATCAGATAAGGACAACTGTTATTTATGGTCTTGAGTCAAATTAGGTAAACGCTAATGTTTTGCACCCATATTATTTCATTTATATGCATAAGCCATCTACAGGATCAAATCAGCAGTACGATGGACAATCCATTCCAGCGCTGTCAATTTTCTTGCTTCATTGTTTTGTTCGATGAAGAACTTTGGTTTAGTTTTGAAACATATTTCAGAAATTTCAAATTTTATAATAATAAATAATATTCTTTATTGTCCATTTGTACATTTTCACAAAGTGGAAAACAATATCATCTTCATTTTTTTTCCTGATTATATTAAACATTCTTTCTGCTTATAATTTAAAATATCATGGACCGTGCTAGAAAGCATACAAATGCTGAGCTCTAGCACGGAGTTGTGTAGTTGATCTTATATTATATAAAAATTTCTGCTTTTGTCCTTTCGCTCCACGTCACACTGGTAGATTATTTCTATAAAATCCCCAAATACTTGTTACCTACTCGTGGAAGGGAGCGAATGTAAGAGTTAATAGTAATAAGTCGTTGGATCTTCACAATTTTCATTTGATTTTTTCTTGTCACAAACCTTTCCTATGCATTAACCTAGGGAATTTTGAATTTGCTGTTCATGATGAGGGATGGAGAGGGGTAATAGCCGATAGTTTAGCAAGGACAGACTTACAGACTGGAATTCTCAGTTGATTTTTTTCCGTTAAGAATTTGGTCAAGTTTTTCAAAACATTTACAAGTGTTTACAATTATATTTATGATTCTGATCATATGAAAACTGAACAAAGTGATCTGTCGTACATTGTAGATACCTAATGTTTGTATTATTTGTGGACGACAAGTTGCTCCATTCTAACTTGCGGACCAAAATGTATTTGTGATGCAATTCATGTAGGTCACTTGAATCACATTTCAATTAATGTGAATTCCCATGAATAATGAAGGAACTGTGGGTATTGCTAGGATTTAACAAGTTGCACCAACGTAGCTAGCTATTGTTAATATGAGTGAAGATTAGTTTGTAAGTCATCAATACGTGCTTATTCCTAGGACCATCTTTCAGATTACGTTCAAGAGTTTTGGGATTGAGAAGTGCGACCAGGGAAGAAAGGGGACACTTCAATGGTGTTAATTTGTTCAATGAATGCTCAATAAGCGACTATTCTCTTCGCGGAGCCTTATATAAAAGGGTTGCAAACCTGATGACGATATTGATGAAAGTAGTGTTGCTTAGGGTTGGTATATAATTAGCTCTGCATGCAGACGATGATTGTGGAAACGGTTCTATAATTGTTATTCTCCGTTCACAGGTATCACGTAGAGATTTTCTCCTCACACACAATAATCCACTTTTGATTCCCAGCACCTGATTCTTGTCACTTACGCCGCTTGCCGCTCACAGTGGGGTTCGACGAAAACGAAGACAGCTAGCGCGAATTGAAGCATATTCCCGAGTTAATTTACGAGGTGTGGCTATTAAATAACGAGACTGCGCGCGCTGACAACCTCCAGGAGAGGGTAGGCGGGAACCTAATGCACCGTTGTACAGCTGGGAAGGTCTACTATTCCAGTACAAGAACACATTTCTGGCAGTGAAGTAGTTTTTTCTCTGTAGCGGATTGAAATAAACTTGTTTCTGTTCCTACGCCGAAAACGATGTGTGACGAAAAACAGAAACAACGTATCAATGTGAAATTCCTCGTGAAACTGAAAAAAAAACCCGTCCGAGTGCTATGAATTATTAAAAGAGGCTTACGGTATGAGTTCTCTATCACGTGGGCGTGTTTTTTAGTGGCACTAAAGATTTTCTGAGGGTCGAGAAAGCACCAAAGATGACCAGCGTCCGGGCCGTCCTGTTTCCATTTCATCGACTAAAGAAGTGAAAGAAATCAACGAAATCACGCGAAAAGATCGCCGTATGAGTATCTGAATGATTGTTGAGGCTGTGAATACCGATAAAGAAACCGTCAGAAAAAGTTTACACGAATAATTGAACAAGAGAAAAGTCTGTGCAAAGTTGTTACCGAAAAACTGGCACCAGAACCACGCATCTGCGAACAACGCACTTTCTGTTAAGCGTTATTTGGCCGCTAGGGGTACTCCAGTGCTGGAATACCCTCCTTACTTCCCTGATTTAGTACCCTGCGACTTCTGCCTTTACCGAAAATCAAGTCCGCACTAGAGGGAAGCCGATTCGAGTCGGTAAAGAGGTGAAAAGGAAAACGGCGGAGCTTCTGAAAGGCCTAACAAAAACGACTTCGAACTCGGCTTTGAGCAGTGGAATAAAAGGATACAGCGGTGTGTGGCGAGGGGTGGCGAGTATATTGAGGGGAAAGTTCGATTGAACCATAATTTTTTTAATTTAACCATTTTTTGTTAGCAGTCTCTTTATTTAATAACCACACCTCGTAGATATCAAACAGGTTCACCGAATAACAGGAAGAACGGAAGTAATTGTAGGTGGGTCGGGATGAAGTGATGGAGATGAGGGATGGAGTGGGAGCGTGGAGGCGATGGTTTGTCGGTGTTGTGCCGAAGTGAGAGGCGGTGGTAGGGCGATGGTTTGTTGGGCGGAGGGATCACCTCAGAGCAACGCTCTCCTAATGAGAAGTACAAGCCGCTGATGAGGAGAGAGAAAACGAGTCCAATATACGGACCTGGTTTTATCAAGATCTCAAAAGCCAACTAGAAAATGGTCGATCGGGGAGACGCATTTCTCGAGGCCCTGCCGCGTTCCTCTACCCACGCACACCATACCGTCTTGTTCCAGCTGTCCATAAAACTCGATCCATCCATTAGAATCTGAATGTCGAGCTAGTAAAATGACTAGAACACTGACGCAGCGCACTATCCCTATATGGATGTGGACACCAATCGTTCTTTGAGCTAGTTTAATAAATGTCGAATGAAGTTAGAAGCCCCAATGATGTTTCAATCGGCATTCCACGGTCCACATGTACATTTCTAGAGAGCCGTTATGACTGAAAATCGGCGATATTCGTATATATAAAGACGAAATTATCAGAGTATATCCGTTTCCCCCCAGACCGCGCCAGTGAAGGTGACCCCGCTAATGCGGAGCGTCTCCCTGGGAGCTCTCCTCGGGGACTTAGAATATACAATTTTTTGACTTTGCGTATTGTTTTTATACTCCCCCATTGTGGTATTCACCTATTTCTTTTTAACTTGCGTAGCAGGGCCTTTAAAGTAGTGTATTATGCAGGGAGGAAGCGGATAAGTGACGAACAATTTTTTCTGTTAATCTGCATCAAAAATGTAGTAGATAATACAGCGATAGTTAACAACATGTACAAGGGTGACCCCTATTTCAAAAACAATTTAGAACGAATACTTATGAGGGTAATTTAGAACAATTCGCTGACACGATCATGCTTCATACAGAACTTTGGTTTAAGTGGGAATCCGGATAAAAGAGGTTCGTCGAAATGTTGGGGAAAGAGGGATAAATGCTAAACTCGGAGGCGATAAGGAGAGATTATCATCGGCCTATTAGGGCGTCGCGACGGGCTCGGGCCGGCCAGGGGTGAGCAAGCGGAGGCCGCCACGCCGCGACGAGGACTCGGGAGCCTCTCGTGGAAATAGCTTCCCTTCCCGCCCCCGCTCTTGGCGGCTGCAACAAAACCTCCGAATCCGCCTCCACCTCCTGCCGCCGCCGTCTTCCTTCTCCCAAATCTCGGCTCGATAAATTATCCCCTTCCACCGCATACCCATCCCCCATTCACCCGGCCGACACTCGACAAGACTTGGCTTAATTCGGATTTGAATTCTTGATGAGACGCGTGAGGGGGGCCCATTTGTCAGGATTGACCTCTTCAGGAGATGCCTCGAAAGAGGACGACGAGGGCGGGTCAAAAAGAGAAGTGTCGAAAGGAGGGTGGTTCGAATCGTTCCATTTCTTGCCCTACCAGATCATGAAAAAAGATACAGATCAGCTCGTTACCTTGGAATCCTAGAGAGAAGTATAACTTTGGGCAGTAGAGAATTCCAATTCAATTTATCAAGAATTACAATACTCAAAATTTTAACACTTTAACCTACAATGGATTCGGTATTACCTATCCCCCTATTGCATTCGGTTGGTGTCAAAATGGCACTGGCTAAACATTACCCACTTTTCTCTTCTTTTACTGTTCAGTCGGCTATACAAGAGAGCTTGAACATGCCAACCCAGAAACCACCTCCACCTACTACAGCTCAAAACCCAACTGAGGAAGATACTGTTCCATGATTAGCACTTCCCTCTGCCGTCACTCAAAGTGCTTCATAGCCAACAACACCCTTTGGCCATGACCAAGAACGTAAGAAGCCTACTTTTTAGTTGGCTAGAGACCTCGAACATGTCAACGCAGCTGAAAACCCAACTGAGGAAGATGCTGTTCCATCATTAGCACTGCCTTAATAAATATTGCAATATTTGAAAAAAACCAACAATCAGGATAAAATAGGCAAACTGCTGAAGTTTTCTGCTTAATTCGGATTTGAATTCTTGATGAGACGCGTGAGGGGGTCCCATTTGTGAGGATAGACCTCTTCAGGAGATACGTCGAAAGATCATGGGTCATCATGAAGAAAGATACAGATCAGCTCGTTGCCTTGGAATCCTAGAGAGAAGTATCACTTAGGGCAGTATAGAATCCCCATTCCTAGTCATACTATCCCTTAGTGATCCTCTACATGAAAAAATTTGATTGATCATGGGGCGTCATACATCCAAATATCGTTTGTGTTTCTGATATATCAGTAATTCTGTCAATATGAGTGTGTCGAAATATTATGTTAACTTTGTTTGAAAAACAGGTACATTGAGATAGTCACACTTTCCCATAATGATCTTCTACATAAATAATATGATTGATCATGGGGTTTCTTTCGTCCAAAATTATCTCTGTATATGTTTCTATGACACCAATACTATCGTTTGAAACAAAAACCCCTTATCACCAACATTGACAAAAATGAGTTTTTTAGGTATCCCCCTATTTTTGTTATGCTCTTTTCAGTACTGTCCACATTTTGAAATTTCATTTAGAAGTCGGGGTAATTCCTACCCTCAAAATCGAAAAATCGTTGAAATTGGAGGTGAAATGCCTTTTCTAACTGTTTTTAAGGTGAAACACCTTAACTCTGTTCAAAAACGCCTCAAACTAATATTGATTCGTGGATATTTTTTATGGTGAAACGCCTTAACTCAGCGAAAATGGGATATGGTGTTTTTCCTGTGAAAGCTTACTTATTTTTGGCTTACATACTTTCCCAAAACAATTTGATTGGTTTACGCAGTTGCAAAAGGCGATTCTCGTCTAAAACTGTGGGGTCGGTATAAAATCGGCCTGGGTCTTACATTACCATTGCCTAAGATGTACATATTGTATACGTATAATTATCAAATAGACACGAACTAAAAGAATAATTAACCAAAGAACGAGGTTCAGAGCTTCACCATTATGAGGAGAATCTTTTCTGACTACCCTTTCTGACTTCTGAAGTGGTATTATGTATCTTCCCCACATTTTATTCAATCACTCATTTGAAGAAGGAAAACGTGTTTCGTATAATTGCCGTTTCTTTGAACTCTAGTTTTCGTGCAAGGGACCCATGAAACAGAGATCCGATGGTAAGATACCACAAGAGAAACAGACTCCACGTGACTAGGCAACTGTCTCCTTTTAGTTTGCCTGGCAAACAGCAATTTTACAAGAGAGCTCCCTACTTAGCGATACCTGCGGTTGTTTCCTTCGAAATTACAAGCAACCCAAACCGTCTGCCCCTCCCCTACCTATCCGTCGAAAACCTACGGGGAGGGAAAAAAATTGGGCCGACATCCCCGAAACACGATACTAATTCACCGACAAAAGAACGTCAAGCCGTCCCCCATTTGAGATGTAAAGATAGCACTAGAGGTACAGATAGCAGGTGGATTCTACCTGGCGTATCCAGTTTTCTGGAGAGCTCGGTGGGAGGGGGGTGGATATCGATAACAGGCTGAAAAGAGCCAGTCCTCCTCTGATCCTAACACTGCGTCACTCATAATCGTTGAGGCACAAATAGGAGATGCGATAAAAGACACCGTTTTTTGTGTGGATGCCCCACAAGAACATCTGGCGCAGCGAACCAAAGGAAGGCCCCATCTTGTCGAGATATCGATTGCTTTCGATGCAAATTGTACACCGACCCGTTTGGCCCTAAAGGGTGCTCAATTGTGGTTTCGGTATTTTAAGTATATATAATTCAAAGTTGATTTTAAAACTGGGTTATTTTGAATGTTTGATACTGTTTTGGAAGTATTCAGTACCTGTTAGATAAAAAATACTTTTTACCTAAATAAAATAATCAGGGCCTCTCGTACAAAGATAATCCAGGTAAGTTTTATAGCAAATTTTACGCTGGACAAAAAAGTTCCTCTAAACATGCGTCGACAAATGAAGTCTTTTAGATTAAACCTCAAAAAACAACCAAAAGTGTTCCCTCATGTTCATTCAAGAATTGCTATGGAATGAATCGTAATTTCTGAAAAAGGTTCGAAATCAATATTTTAGTACAGTTTTTCAGAAGTATGATTTTTTGAAAGAATAATTTTTCTGTTAATAGAATATTATTTTATATAGCTTCATATTAAAAACCAATTTTTCCCATAAATACCGAAGTTTATTGGTCTCAATTCAAACATATTTTTCATGCGTTCGACAGCATATCTAAAATCAACTGTAAATGTCGTTTAAGACTGAAAAATGTTCAAAGTGGTCACAATACACAACAACATAGGTTTTAAACGGAAAACAGTTTCTTGTGATGTAAAAACATTTTATTAATTATTCAAAGGTTTTTAATTACTGTTTAAAAGATATTCATTGACTAAATGAAACCATCCCCTTATCGATGTTGTATTACAAAAACTGGACACTTTCCTGTGTTTCATAACCTCCCCCCGAATCCAGAGAAACGTCGTCTTTCCCTTGTTGTTTCTGATGTTTAGAAAACGGCGAACCAATGTGAAGAGCTGGAACCTGATTTTCAGTCTTGGATGACATTTATAGCTGATTCAGGTTGTCAAACGCTTGAAAACAGTTTAAGTTGAAATGAAATGAAATTTTACTGGGGTAAACATATTTGGAGTGGGAAAACATGAATATTACAATGCTTTCTGTTAAAAAATCGTATCCCAGCAATGAACTAAGATAGGTTTAAGCAGATGGCGCATTCTATTCCAATTTTGATGTACTAAAAGGATGACTTTTAGATTATTTTTTGCCCAACGTACAATTTCATAGTTATTCTTGAAGGAATGTAAGGAAATTTTTTTTTTTAATCATGAGGGAAAAAAGGAAATTTACTAGCAAGCCTTCATTTGTGTACCCATTTGCATAGAAACATTTTAGGTCAGCGTTAAACTTCCTATAAAACCCTCAAGGAGCATATTAAAAGATAAAGTATATAAATATATACCTATTTACAGTATAAAACATATAACAATCCCATAGCATTTCTCGTGAATTGATGCATACACATCTTGAATAAATATGTAAATCATCAGTTTATTAGAATTCCAGTTTTCGAACCCTGGAAAGTTACGAAAGTTTGTACGTATACTTTAGATGGTATGTTTTTATTATTCTATGAAATTTATATTTCTTTAAAGTGCTGTCGTTTTTGGGACCATTCCCAAATTTTTACGATCGTTTTAAATAATTTTATTCTTGTAATTTTAAATGCAAGAGTATGCCCTATGTCTCTATCCTCTCTCTGTCTATATCTCAAATCTGCTCACTGCCACGTGAAGGTTCTTTGGAATGCTTACCTTCCGTGAGCTTGGGAATTATGCCAATCAAGTCCACTACTTATCAAACGGGATTGTTTATAAAAAAATTATTAAAGCTATGTTCATCTCTCACACAGCAATTAAAGTACAGTTTTTCAATAAAACCGACCGAATAAAACTTCTTTCTATTAAAGTGAAACGCTTTCATATCCGAGAGATAAGGCATGTCGTGAACGCAATGTTCTTCCCCCCCACCCTTCCCCTCCCGCCATCCATCATCATCCCACAAGCAACCGCTCCAGGATCATTGTAATCGATGAGAATAATCTTTTAATTTCAAGGTAATCTTTCTCACCCGTGATTATTGTCAGAATATAAATTGATGATTAGCCGCCGCGACCCATTCTTCGAGAGACTGTTAGACGCTGGAAGAACTCCTGCGCAGTTTATTTTGCATTCCGCCCCGTGCACACGTCACTCAGTTGAAGTGGTTATTAATTACTCTAATGTATACAGAAGCTGTATACTTTCCATCACGATTTTCATTTATTCCGACGATAGCCGTCGGGTGCTCTGAAGTAATCAATGGGTGCAATCTTGATTGCTACCAAGTCTCTGTTATGGTTTTCGATTCGGTTTAAAATCGTGGTCGAACCCGCGTTCGGGAATCGGCGATAGGAATTGGAAAAAAAATCCTGCGAATTCCAACAAAGGGTATATTACCATGCTCTTGTTATAGACCCTCTCTTCGATACAGATCGGAATTTTCCCCTGATGCTTTCGAGAATCTGTTCATTCCAGATAATCGGTATCATCAAGCGTTGATGTCTAAGAATTGAAAATCTTTAAGCATGAAGTCACTCAGCGAACGTCATCGTACATGAGGACCTTGCTGAATTTATAAATTTGCAATGATGTAGAAAACATCCTTTTATTGACAATGTTATCCACGACTGATACATCTTCGTGATATGAATTTTTCCAAGTACGAATCAGCAATCCAGTCCCCGACATCAGGGTCTGAAAGCCCCTGAAAACACTACAACGTGTGTGATCGTGCATCTGATAATTACCTGGAAATGTTGGTTTTTGTGGAGAAGAGGGGGAGTGCTGATCTTATTAATCGCTGCTCGAGTGAGAATTCTCGACCAATTCACGTCATTCATTCATGTTCAATTATGATTTCGACTTACAATTTAAATATAAGTATTTCAGAAATTGAATTTTCTTCAAATTGAGTTGGGAGTAATTGAATCTTTTTTTTGGAAAGGGGATGAAGAGGGTAATAGACAGTTCATTCAAGCGCTGCTCATACTGTAGTTTTCCTTGATTCTTTTTTTGTTAGGTTTAATTTTGAAAAATACTAAGTATCAAAAACAGAAATACCATTTCAGAACTATCAAGCATGATTATGAAGGAGTGAATAGAGGGGGTAATAGTGATAGATCGTCACTTATACCTTCAGTATTTTATCTTATACAGGGTGTATCGGATAAGGTGCACTGTGCTTCACCCACGTATTTTACAACCAATTTCCAACAAAAAGTGCCTCATAGCAATTTTTTTATCTCGCTTAGTTTTTGAGTTATTTCACTTCTATGATATTTTTCGTGATTTCGACCTTGTTTCAGGAGATCGGCTATAACTCACATACAGTATTATGTAAAATAAAAGTTGAGGACACCGTCGGAAAGGCGTTCAATTTCCTATCCTTCAAGGAAATATCGCATTCGTAGATTTAAAACTGCACCTTAGAAGATAAAACAGATTAATTTTGTTCGTAAAAATGCCTACTCAGAAACCCATCTCAGTAAAACTCCGCTAATCCGGCATCCGATAGTCCGGCACCTTCAATAATCCGACATCGGTCCTTAGAGTTTTGTTTTTTTGTAATGAATAAAGCTTGCAGGCGCATATGGCAGAGTTCGGGCGATTTCGGCAGAGTCGAGGGTAAAATCCACAATAGGTAATATGTTTCTTTGTTTTGTTTTAACATTTTCCTTCACTGCCAAAATCAGAGAAATCACAATAGAACACGGAAAAATGGCTTGGTAACTGTTAACAGTCTATTTTAGCGGTATTTCCGCTATCCTAGCCAAAAACGACTATTTTAAGACGACATTCAGTGAACCGGCATTCTCGATAATCCGGCACTGCCGAAGTCCCAGACGTGCTGGATTAGCGAGTTTCTACTGTAACAAGCATCAAAAACCTCAACTTACTTTTTTTTGCGTTCAAACGAGTTCTCGGCCAAATAAAATAGTAAAAATTGTTTTTGACATACCATTCGAAAGCTGCCCTTTTGGCTCATTTTTTAAGCTACAGGCATTTGATAAAATGCAGATTAGAATGCAGTACTGAACGTTTGAAAACCTTCTTTGTTCAAATTTTCTTGAAGTTTGCTTTGTAGAGTGATTTTTGGCATAAACGAAAATATTGTTTATGGAACGATCCGCGAACGAGAAATAACGTTTTTCGATCGATCCATGAAAAATTCAGAATTTGGGCTATCAAAATTCGAACATTCCGAATCATTGAATGCGGAAAATCGGAAAGCCAAATAAGAGCAAACCAAAGCAGCAAACAGAAGAAAAGCGCAACTAATGCATGTACCATGTTTTTTAAATTTCAGCCGCAGGCTCTAAGCAGTAACCATCCGAGGGTCCAGGAGGCTTGCCCCACTGGCGAGGCGCGCAGCACCCAGTTTTGTTTTCTTTTCGATTATGAATTTGGTATATTTCTCAAAAATGTTTGTTAGTGTTCATTAGTGTGTAGATATATAAAAAAGGGACATCGGGACGCCCCTGTAATGAATGAATTACTTCCCGACGTGTTCATATTAATTTAATTGAAGGATACGGAATACGAATTTGTAATACAAACTTGAGGGATTCATTCATTTCTTAGTACGAATGCTATTGACAGTTTTCGGAGGTCGTTTGTCATTCGGCTCGCGGAAGGAGAACGTAGGGACGGGATAAGATCAACATTCCGATCCAGTTGGGAATCGCGTCGTTCGAGAGGACACTCGGAGCGACGGGGACCGCTAAACCTCCGGGGCCGGGCCCACGGCATCCATCATCGTCCTCAGAATGAGTCCACTCTCGAGACCCCTTCGAACTTGATCTAATACCTGAGGCCTTTCTCTCCTACTCGGTAATTGACCAATTTAAACCTCCTTCCCTCTCGACATAATGAATAGACCAACAAAAAGAGCGTATCTCCGCCGCAACCACACGTATCTCCGCCCGGCTCGAGCTAAATGTTTACTTCATCACGCTCACCCATCATCCTCTCGGCCTCTATTTGTCCGCGGTCCACGTTTTTTTTCTCTCTCTGTACTACACAGATTACGCCACTCCTCTAATTTACCACGATTTACCAGTGCATATATGCATTTATTCGTTAACCTAAACGTATATCAACTTGGATTTAAGGAGTTGTAACTGCATGAAGCCTGTAATTTGACGATACTACAAAACAAAAAACTTAATTTTTCCGGAGGTACCTCTGGAGCAAGCCTTCTTCTGTACAGGGATCTATTAGAATTGATCCATTGGAGTGTGGGAGAACCTGAACATAAGAAAAAACGCTGCCGATTTCAACATAAGTGTTCATCATTTTTATCTTGTCATTCTGAATTTTGTGGGTTCATTCTTATTCAGAAATTACCATTATTTACTGTGGATGAACATGCACGGATCCCTAACCTTTCCCAATAGATTTTTCGTCCAAAATTAATAGAAAGTGACACCCCACTCGTGTCACTTATGTCCTTATGTTTTTTTGTGTGTGACTAATTGTGTCCACGCCACCTTAGGAGCCTTGCATGGAACGGCGTGGTCACAGAACCAGTTTTACGTGACAGAGCTGATGGCAGCCCCGGCTTGGAGCGGACATGAAGGTCCATGGCGTGTGAGACCGTGAGAGACCTGCGTTTTTCGATACCCGCGTTGTAAACGCTTGCGCAGTCTCCTACTCCTCCATGGACTGGCCTACCATCTCCCGGCATGCAGCCCAAGCCGAACATGCAAAATACGACAAAGTCGCTGAAGAACTGAGACGGTCTTTCACGCCACTCGTCATTTCATGCGATGGCGCATTACATGAAGAATATGAAGCCTTCCTCAAGAACGTTTCCTTACGCCTCGCCAACAAGTGGTCGAAAGCCTACTCCCAGGTGATGATGTGGGCGCGAGTGAAAACTCAATTCTCAGTTCAGCGAGCAGTTTCCATGAGGCTAAGGGGCCCGAGGAAACACGTACGAGGAGTTTGACTGGAGGACGGAGCAGCAATTTGGCTACCAGAAGAATGAATACCATGTTTCATTTGATATGGAAAACGTTCATTTGGTCTAGAAATTGTTCCTAAACCAAAAAAGGAAATTGAATGAGTAATATATTAAAATTCAATATTTTATTCAGTAATTTTTTCCTCTCAGGGTACTGGGAAGGGAGACATATTCGCTAGTATCTCTAAGTTTTTTCTTATTTCTAGTTATTATTCGTAGTACACCATTTTCGGTACACGATTCTCCCTCACCATTTGTGCAATAGCAACAAAATTTTCACACAGTTCTCAAATATATTTACCAAAGAGTTTGTAATAATAAGTTCGTGATGACTGACACTGGTATTCGGTATTGACTGGAGTCGGTAATCACAGATGTTCCTCGTATTTGTTCTGTGCCCCTTCCCCCCTCCCCCCTCCCTATTCATTAAGTTCGATTAATAAAAAGTAGGCTCGAAACAATCGCTAATATCATAATTGTGAATAGCGATCATTTTGCAATTATTCGTCTCGTAATTTACCCACCTTTTTAATATCTCGAGCGTCTCAGAACAAAGGACGAGAGCTCCATGGAACGAGTTGTATCAATTGAACGCGTGAAAAACACCGAGAGCGAGGCTGTCCGTCAACGAAAAAAACCAGCTGGCTCACAATCGGTTCGTTCCAACATCTGTTACACCTTTCCACAACCCGAGGCACCAATTTGTCTGCCGTTTCCGGTCGTATATTACCCGAGTAACAATGACCACGTGGTCTCTGTTTCTCATTCTATTTAAATTGCGCCCCGGCTAGTTAATGCCTCGTTACTTTACGCTAATGCTTGTCCTATAACGATGACAATATATGCAGTCGTAAATATCACCGATCCAATATATATGCATATTGTCCTATGAGGTCTCCCCTTTCCCAATCAGGGTTGGAGTAATAATCTAAATTGGTTGTTTAAAAACGGCGATTCGAAAGCAATAACTTGGCTCGGTCTCGGAAACCGATTTTAATTGCGAGAGGAGGGATTTCTGGCGCGGTGACAGACGGAGCGGGCTTGTCGGTTAATCGCTCACCTCAAGCTCTGGCACAAGCGGAAAATAATCTCGTAATGAACATCATTTGTCCGATAGCTTCCCCATCCTTCACGTATTCATTTCTCATCAGGATTGCAATCAGAAAAGACCATTGTGGTCAGAAGTATATGGGGCCCTCCAACATTAAGTGCAATAACTTCGGATATGTGTACTGAATAACTTCAGTTTATCATTTTCAATAATGAATCTTTGTAATCGAACGGTTCAACCTTCTCTCAAAATTTCTTGGTTTACGTTCTAGTGTAATAACCTATAATCGAATTACAAATAAGTCCGTCTCTCCCCGGGGAGAACGTATACCATTCTAGCTCATAATCTCAACAATCTAAGCCCATAAATATTCGCAGTGATTCAAAACAATTAATTTAGCCTAATGACAAATTATGTCAATCAACATATCCCTCTAAATGTAAAGATATCGTCGGATGGGCCTTTTTAGATGTCACAAACTCTCACCAAGAAATGTTTGGATTAGCTCCAGAATACTCAAGTTTCAAAGCAGAAATCACAGCTATTTTATTAGCTTTGAAGTATTTAACTTCTTTACTTGCGGATAGTGGAATATCGGACATGTTACTATTTTCTGATGCATTAAGTGCTCTCAAATTATTGAAAGGTAGAATTCGAAGAGCCCGCAATCCCTTGATCGGATTAATACTTGAGGAATAGGGAAATTGAAATACTTAGGCGTATCCGGTTAACTTTGTCTGGATCAAAAGTCAGTGTAGTATTTTATATAATGAAAAGGTGGACAATTTAGCTAAAATAGGGGGGGGGGGGTTACTGGTGCGTCTGTAGACTTGAAGATACCCAAAGAAGATTCAATTTCAAGTCATTTTACCGAAATAAATGGAGAAATTTGTACAAAAACTCCCCGAAAAAGAATCCTTTTATAAACAAATCAACCCTTCACCTCCCTTGGTGCCCTGGTTTAATGACATCTCGAGTAGAGCATTGATTGTTCAAATCAATCAAAGCATTCAGTGTTTAAACATAAAATGGGTGTCCGTTGTGAGGAAACAGACGGAACTCTAGAGCACGTAGTCATGAGTTGCGGAACGTACAGCGAAGAACGAAGAACCCTATTTGTAAATATTACCCCCTCCCTAATTCATCCGTTCAATTACCATGGTTTACTAAGTAATTTAAATTTACACCAAGATATATTTGATTTTCTATTATCTTTATCTTAGAATTCATCTATGATTTAGATTTTAGTTTAAGCTTTTGTCAGAACAATGTAATAACAATGTGATCGGTCTGAAACGTGTTAATGTTAAAATCCTGTAAATAATATATGGCAACACGTATAATTTGAACAATGCCAAAAAAAATAAAAAAAAAAAAAAAATAAAAAAAATAAAAAAAAAAAAATATCACCCTGTTTATGAACATAAACCTTTGGGGCTTGTAGGAATGAGGTTTCCCAAGTAGCCCAAACAAAACCAACCACAACTATTGTACTGTGCAATTCATAATCTCGCGTATGCATTGTTATTCCAATAATAATCATATATTATCCGGCTCATATTAATAATCCCCCTTCGGCTGTTTGGTTTTTCTTTACATAAATTTCACGTAATGTGAGTTGATGGGGACTTCAGTCAATAAAACAAGTAAAGCGTTAATTCTTGTTGTTTCTTTCATTACAGGGTTCTTAATTTTCCCCTCTACAACAAATCCCGTAGTGTGAATGTCTTTATGTTAATTCATTAACAATTTAATGACAAGAAAATAGTGACGTTTTTTAAATTCTCCAAGGCATGTATACTAATGTATAATTTAAAGTTTTAAGGTTGCTGCATGCTGCATTGCATTCATCTGCTGTAAATGGAATGGACTATCTGGAAACTAACCCGCTTAATTGCTGGAAATTCCATCAAAATCAGACTAAAAATCAAGAGTTGTTTGAACCATTTGGAATTTTAATGAATTATTCATTCGTGCTTATGATACGAGGTAGAAATCATACCCGATTCGGGAGAAGTGACTCATTTTTGATCTTATCAGGTTCTGCTCCTTTAGAAGCCGTCTTTCGACATTTTTTCGTCAACAAATTTCAAATAGTTTGAACAGAAACGGGTGAAACAATAGTTCAATGGTATTTCATGATATAAGTAGGAGACACATAGATGCAGGTTGAGGGCCTTTTCCCCCTCCACCATCCCAAGGAGGGCGCCGGGATATGATTGGCTGAATTCTCACTTTTTTCAACTTGTGTTTTTGACACCCTGTACGTTAAAACTTTCTGGAAAGCTGTCGTCAAGATGGCACGATTGATTAAAATAAAACAAGTGAAATGGTCCACTTTTTCAAACCACGTAAATTCAAAGAGCTATTCGGTATTTGGTGTCGGTGCTTTTGTCTCTTAGTATGCAAGGGGGATGGTTTTAATTCATGTTTACGTTTGGATTCACGAGTGCCGCTCACTTGTAAGAGACAGGAGGTTCGGTTTTGCTTCAATTTTCGAATACATTCTACATGTACATGATGGCCAACCATTGATCCATCAACTAAGTGACTTTTTATCAATCACGTAGAAAACGCAGGTGACGTCTGGGTAACTCCTTCATCGAGCAACTGATTAATCCACTTAACGTGCGAGATCTCCTTCGTAACATTATCTGAGACTCCATCCCCAGATAGTGACTTTATCCCGTGGGTATCGCCATTTCGATATGCATTTTCTCTCCACCCATCCCTTCTGGGTTGTGCATTGCTACAAAAAACTTGATGGTTTCATTGATTCTGTTCTTTCCGATGGTGAAATCGTTAAATTTCTTTAATATGAAAGGAGGTCATACACAGCTCGACATGTTCAGAATCTGGAATCCACATTCCATCAACACTCTTGATGATGATGAATTCGTCATTCGTTTCCATCTATCGAAGGAAACAACGACGTTTCTTTGGAATCAAAGGACGTTTGCGGTGGAATTGATGGAAGGAAAAATTGAATACCACAGTGACGATAACAATCCCATGCCGCCCATCACAATACTCCGCAATCGGATTCTATTTTCTTGGTGAGTAAATTTCTGCAGAAATCATTAGCAGTACGAGAGCTATCATGGGCAACAAACAAAGAGCTGATTTATTTACTAGGATGCTATTTCTTTTATGAGAAACTGCTGAAAGGTCGCTTCGTTGTTCTCAGGCTTGATACATTTCACAATTGCAAACTTTTCTAGTGGGTGTAAAACGGAAAATTCGGCCACATTGAGAGCTCTTCTTTTAATAGCAGGGATGCGTTGGTAGACACCGTTACTCTAGAAGCAAGATGTTTCTTTATATTTGGATCAACGAAAAAACCAGTGTTGCATTGCTCTTTGTGGGAGAATCATTGTTGTTGTGGCACCCCTATTTCCTATTTATAGACGGCGTTATTTGGGGATAGCTACCTGTGTGATAGAGGTTAATTGATAAACCCCATTGTCGTCTCAAAGGTTGCTTTTAACTCTAAGAAACTGGAAAATATCTCAGCAATTCATAAACTGGCCCAAAGTAACAGTACCTATCGCAATTTGCCCATCGATTTCAACTATAGTTTATCGGATTTTCCGCAACCTGACGGGAGACTTGAATCAGATAAAGGACCCGTTATGTCCCGATTAACGTTGAACGCATCGTGGTAACTTCTATTCGGGAAACCCCCAAAATCCCAATTGACGCCCTCTCACCTCGACTATTTCCTCAGTACGGTAGGTTCATCACCTAGTGCGAGCATCCACTACATCCGTCCACCTCACGTTAGTTTAGCATTAATCTCTGTCCCCGCCGTTGAAAGCTGAACTTTTTTCTATGGTAAGTTGATATGTTATCCTATGTTCGTGATCTATTTAAACAGAAACTTGATGGACTATTTCTTGTATTAGGTAGTAATGATCAGAAATAGTACTCATCATAATGGAATACGTCTCACAATTTTGGAACGCAAATCTCAGCGATAAACCATGATTAATATAATAAACATTTATCATTTTTTGCCGCTAGATTGTTTGCAGAAGAATAAACCCGGAGCCTTCAAGAAATACTAATCCCATTTGATACCAAAGTTAATTTTTGCAGTTTAGTTTGTATACTCCTTAGGACTTTTCCTGAAGATCCACTTGCCCTAGATGAGCTGAGAGACTCTTAGAGCTAATTTCTAGCATTTTGCACTCCCAAGCTACCATTTAACGTGAAGCTGACTTCAGACGGTGCGAATCTACCTCGCGAGGCCGTTGGTGGAACTTCACTCGAATGACATCGGAAGATTTCGATTTCCTCCTTTCGCTAGTTCGATCGAAAATTGAGAAAGAGACACCTATTGGAGAAAAGCCATAACTGCTAGGGAAAGCTTGCTTGTGGGATTTTTGAAATTCCACGTACATTTGGTAGAGTAGTGTGGCGCGCTTCTTGTCAAAATCTAGGTCGTGTCTAATCTTTTGCTATTTATTATTATTAACGATACGGGCAACACTCCACTAGCGTTTACACTATGCGAATCACCAGACGCGAAACTCCTTTGATGCGCTCTGGAAACCGACTTGGCGAGGCTCACCTCGTATAAGCTTCGCGAGTCATGACTCGTAGTCTAGAACCTTCTATACCAGTGGTGCTCAAACTTAAACTGCTGGCGATCCTTCAATATTATTAGACTACTTACGATCGACTCTGAGAGGCTGCAAGTATGTGTGACGCAGGGTGTCGTACATACACGATACACCCTACATACCAAGGTAGGGTGTACCGTAGCATATATAGATATTAGCTTTCGGCACAATTTACATTATTTTAGTCAAGGTTTGGGTTAGGTTTACTTAGGTTCTTCTCTACAATATCAAGGAAAAAATTCCTAGTTATTCAAAATTGCTAGTTTATTCGTTGTTACAAAAAAAGAGTTACATATGGTGTTAAACTTAACTACGCTGGCTTTGGATGTTGAAGCGTGGCACTGCATGTCCTCAGCACACTTTTCATAAGATGGTGCGTAACCGCTGAGTGCTAATCGCTAGCATGATGCCATATGATCGTCAGTTAGTCGATTGCGATATTTTGACTTAATTTTCTTCATTTCAGAAAATGCAGACTCGCACAAGTAAGTTGACCCAAACATTGCCGTCAGTTGAAGGGCGATTTGTCTTAGACTCGGATATTTATCTTCAGATATAAAACACCAGAAATTTGTATCAGATGCTGTAGCTTTGAGATGTATATCTGATATAATCTGCACCAACTCATTTTAAACAGAACATGAGTTCATATTAAACTGACTTGATACTTCAGTAGCTAATTCCTCAATGTTTTTACATGAAAAAGGATAACTCATGAATTTTTTCCCAAATCGATATTTATTTACAAGAATATCAATAATATAACAACTGAGCATAGGCCCATCAAGTTAATTTACACTCGTACAATAATAACTCATAAATGATGCTATATTTACCAATGTACTGCAATCATAAAAACGGCTTTTCTTTGACTAGTTCCTTTGATAAAGCCGCCTTTTGCCGCAAGCTGTGTTATTACGTAATAATTTTTTGTAGTTTAGTTACCTTCTTATTAAAAAAAAATTCTCCTCGGGATCTACTAAAATGCACTCGCGATCGACCGTTTGAGCACCCCTGTTCTACACTGTCCGAGTCTTGGCTCCCACATCAAGCCTCCCGAGGCAGATTCGCACCGTCTAAAGCCAGCTTGAGAAATCATGATTTTTGTATATTGGTTGCTACAGTAAATTGTCGGAAGTTCGAATTAAATAAAGAGATTTGAAATGTTAACCTCCTGCTCGTGTCTCTATGTCTGTTTTGGATTTGGCATTATAACATTTTTAACCGATCACGTAGATTGATGTGTTGGGATGCCGTTGGAGGGATATTTCGTAATGGATTTTGTCTTTCTAGTGTGTACATATTCGAACTCTTGTACTGGGCTATGGTTACCCCGGCAGATGAATGTGGTGTCCATTGCCGTCTCGTGTTTGTCCCTCGTTTTCACTATTTTCCCAAGCTCGCAATGCTTAATTTACGTTTTATTTCACCTTTCTTTGTTGCTCCCATTACGTTCTCCGAACAAACATGTCTTCTTCTTCTTCTTCTATATTTATCGAGTGGACACTGATGGTGGCTATCGTGTATACCACTTTGCCATGATAGAAGATCCATCCTTGGGGAGGCCTATCGGGAGAATCAATGTCTCAAAGTGAACCTGCAGATTGCCGATTCCCCGGTACAGAGCGTTCCCCCGTCGAGAAACTCGCCTCGGCCCTCCTGCACAACCTAGTTAACTGCACTCCCTCGTCGCTGGAGCATCTCGATAACGTCAGGGTTGTATATTAGGGGTCTCGTCTTGTAACGTCGAGCCGCTCATTAGTGCGCTGCGGTGATGCCCGTCTTTTTACGACCGTCCTCCTCTCGGAACGAGTCAACCCTTTCCAAATAAATCGATCCCGAAAACATCTTTTTCCCTCCATCTCCCCCCTATCAGGTCCGGACGCATTCCTGCTTGCTATGCTGCTCAGAACAAAGCTCATCGTGATCAAAAGGTCCTCAATATGAAGCCGGACGGGCCTAACTGCTCGTCGCGGGCCAATGCACTTTCCAGTTTAGCACAAGTCTCCCTGACGTTGCAGGTACGTTGCGCCACCACCAATCGTACAACCCAATCACATATCAATTGATATCAGCACGGTTGTCTTGGGAATACAATAAAAAGGTTGATATTATCAGTACAAATCTCTCGAAACTTATTTCTTCCAAGCGTTTTATTAACAACTAGTTACAAATATACATTATTGAGGATGTAGCTAACTATCCAGTTGATACAATTAAACTTTTATCTTTTTGGCTGGGGGTCAAGGAATTTTTCGCGACATTTTTTTTTCTCCACATAAAACTCCGGCACATTAGATTATTATCAACTCGAAAAGTGAGGGCTAGGTAGAAATCAATGAGGTTCACTTTTCTATGAAATGAACCGTTGTTTTTCTATTGATTTGCACGTTTCTATTGATTGTCACGTACAACGATGTGTGATTCGCGTTAAATTACAAGAAAGAGAACTCAGCGTTTTGTATCGGTAATTCCAGGAAAGAAACTGGTCTATTAGTTGGAGCTCTCAATTCCTATCGTACAGCATTCAGTAATGTGCGTAAAGTGTTCATAGACGAGTGTGGTATGATAGGCTCTAGTCTACTTCAAAAGGCAAACCATCTTCTCCAACACATTCTTTGCTACCACGATATACCATTTGCTGCGATGAATATGGTCTTTTGTGGTGATGTACGCCAGTTACCACCCGTGTGTCAGACACCAATACATCATAGAAATCATCATCAATCTTTATAATACTACCCTCTCGTTCAAGTTATGCGTCAAGCTGACGTTACATTCTCTAGGATCCTTCCCAAGGTTGGTAATGGAGAGAGTCTGACGCGAGAAGAAGAAGACGTCATAGAGTCCTGATTTTTTACAATAAAGTACATTGATGAATGACCCAAAACAATACAGTCACTGATGCTCTTTCACACGATGTATAGAACATATGGAAACATGGCATTTTATCTCATATTTTTCTTACCATAAACCATTATTGGATATTGCAAACGCTACCGCTAATATTTCCAAATTTTCAATGCCACATAATTTCTTTAATCAAATATCTTGTGTGTGTTTTATTTATTTCATCACTTTAATTTTCTAATTACACCTCCAACATTGGACATACCCATGATCTATTGTTTTTGCCCCCAAGGAAAAATTACTTCAGAACTTCAACTAGGTTTTCTCATGGTTTTCATCTGATCCATTCAATCTTTCCACATTTTCCTGGGAATTCTCAGTCTATTTTAGTGCTTTTTTTGTGCGATTAAGAATTTGGTTTAATTTTTGAAAATGTTCTATGAAGTTAGTCATTTTTCACATGGCCCAAAGTATTTTATTTTGAAAGCAGTAGTTGAGAGAAAATATAATCTACTGACGTACGATATTTATCACGTTTTCTATACTTACTAATCTTGTTTCATATAAACTGCCATCCAATCCACTGCACTTGGAATATCCATGGTAACTGCCGTCCATGAAAGCAATACCGTATTTAATAACGAACGCTTGTTGTATTTAAGAGGCAGACTGTATGTCATTCGTCGAGCTGAAAAAAAGGATACCTAGCGAGTAATTTAATGATGTACCCGCCTACAGTGTTTATTCAACCTTCATAATTCTCTCTCCTCGAAAAACTCTTTACGTCAATCCTACAGAAATAACACTAAACAGAATGAAAAAAGAAACACACAAAAGTAGGAGGTACCTCAAAATAATTGGAGGGGAAGGGGGAGAGGGTCTGTGTTTCGATGAAAACGGCTCGATTCCTCCCCCCAACGAAACGATCGTTAGAAAGTGTATCCGAAGGGCTCATTATATATAATTGGTCGATAATTGACAAGTTATAGTGGAAAAGTGGAGACTCACAAAAGGGGATTGGAAAAGGGGGATGGAGACGGAAGGAGTTTTTTGAAAGAGTTTTCGCCTCGAGACGTATGGCCCAAGGGTTCATTACCGCTAATGAATCACTGACATACCGCCGGTGCTTCCATTACGGTAAAATCATTTTCCCGACCTCGCCGCGCCTTTCCGTTACAATTATATCACCGAAATGGGACGTTGTCGCTTGAGCGGTTGCTTTCTCTTTCAGCAACCCAAATTCCTTATTTAGCTTACAAACTGCACGATGGTCGAGGATCGTCAAAAAGTGCTTACGACTCGTTATCTCCAGCATTTGTTGAACCATAAATATAAAGTTTGGCACGTTTACCACAATTGCGAATGGAACGAAATCACCCACACCATGAAGTTTCTGTGAGAAATCCACATTAGTTTGGTACAAATTATTTCTATAGTTCTATTAGTTCTATAGGGATGATGGATTTACTGTTTTATCTCCGATTTTTGAAGAGCTATAAAAAAAACTTTTTCAAAATCGGACAAAAAAAAAAAAAAAAAAATCCTTTCTGTCCTATTTTCTCTTAAGCTCTTGAACCAAAATTGAATGAAATTTATCGAAAAATTCGATTTCGATCTGGCCCTAATAGATAATATTTAATGAATATAATGAATCATAAAACCTAAAATCTCTAAAACGTTAGATGTAAGGGCGTTGTTAACGTAAAGCTGGGTCAGATATTGATATGATTAAAAAAAGATTATTGGTCAGTTATTTTAGAATTACCCATGATAATTAACATTTGTTTGTACACCCAAAACCTAATTAACTATTTCAATAACACTTTTTTTGAAAATATGAATTAATGGTGAATTGGGTATTTTTATAGATAACAAATAGGTTTGTA
Source organism: Creontiades dilutus (assembly GCA_031894815.1). NCBI lineage: Eukaryota > Metazoa > Arthropoda > Insecta > Hemiptera > Miridae > Creontiades > Creontiades dilutus. Next base: position 83,432 of record JAVIWC010001476.1, read on the forward strand.
GTTTACATAGATTTTTTTAATCCGATGTTGGTCCAACATGAAATTATAGAGAATTCGGGTTATGAAGGAAATCGCAAATACGGTTCGGCACTTACTAGTTGATTCACGACAAGGGAACTTAACTTGCCTCGTGAGAGAGAAAAGGCACAAACGGGAGCGATAAGTAGCATCGGTTCTCATTCGTTTAGCAGTCTTAAGACCTGTTAGAGGGTCTCACATTAAATGTTTTTAAAAGTTTGCAAATTTTGTAAAATCATTGTGCGTTGCGATTTTAAAAATATTGGTACGACAAATTGTCACAGTTGGACAGTTTTTGGCGGTGGTTGAATTTATGTTGAGCGAGAATGAGAGTCTTTTGGTTCATATTTTCCTAGTTCACTGTTTTCAAAGCAACAGAACAGTGTTAACAGTATTGTTCAAACGTTTTCTCTGGGCATTTGCAAACTAGAATTTCCTTAAGCGTAATTTACTTATGTCCCGATCCCACTCAAATTCGGAAGGCTACTACAGCTTAAAAATATACTTTTTCAATATTTCCTGAAAAAAAAAATAATAATAATAAAAAAAAATAATTTTGAGACCTTTTGAAATTTGTCCCGGATATTAATCCATTTGTGATTGTCATTTCATAATCTACAAATATCGATTTTTCCCCATTTATTCTGAGATACTTATGATTTTACGTTAGCATCTAAAATTTGAATTTCATTTTCCCACACTTTTAACATTTGTGACTTAAGTACTTTTACCTCTAACCCCTCGATATACAGGGTGTCCCGGGAGTTATGCACAATCCGACTCCTACGTGTTCTACAACTCATTTCCAACCAAAAATGCCACCTAGCAATTTTTCGCCAGAGACCTCGTTTCCGAGCTATTCGCGATTTAAGATTTTTTCGTGTTTTCGATCTTAAGTCATTAAAACTGTCATAACTCCCTCAATTGTGGAGATAGCTCAATTTTGATGACACCGTCGGAATTCTCTAGAATTTTCTATCTATTTAATGTCGGAAACCTTTTTAACATAGCATTGAAGATGTGCAATTGATACGAGAAATGGCAGTTTTGTTAAAATCCTTAAATCGCCTGTTTTTCATCTCGGCTAGAAACCCCATGAAAGCTTGACGCAGAACTGTGTAGGCCTGGTAAAACGTGCGCCAGAATGTCAACTTTCCAACGGTGTAGTCGTTTTGGTTTTTACAAATATTTTTAGTTAAGGAAATGGTGTTTAACTGCAGAAAAACGTGTGTTTTCTGTTAAAATTGAGGTGTTTCAAAAGTCTCGAAAATGAATGCAACTCATCGCAGTCGGAAATGAGTTGTAGAACACGTAGGAGTCGGATTGTGCGGGAGCAAGGATATGCAATGACCCGCACGACCTCCCGGTCTTGAAGGAGGGGTTGCTTTGTGCGCCGTGTATTATCAACCCAAATCTGATTTGGCCGTAGGATTGGGTGTTGGAAAGTTGATAATTTGTTGTTTCTGACCAAATTCAGTTTTAGTAAAATGTTCGCTTACTCGAACCTGTTATCCAGCTGTTGGACAATGGTAAGATATTGGTGTTTAAATCGAGGTCATACAAACAGTTAGGGTTTAACAAGATTGTTAAGATTTAAATTTAGAAAAAAATATTTAAAAATGAAAAATGAAAATGTTTAATGAATGAAAACGTTCGTTTGTGATCAGCGTCTACGTTATTTCTAAGCTGTCCAGCCAAAGTCAGGATAATCGACGATCCGGGAGACAGCTATTGTTTGTGTTCATTTACGATTGATTGCGATGAGTTGCATTCATCTTTTTGCTGACACTGTGGACCCTTATCAAACCAGGCTTCCGTATCATTACCAACTCTTCCCTTTCGTCTCTTTCCTCGCTGTATTCCCTTCAGCGAGGTTTTCCCTATTGCATATTCCCATTCATCATGGTGCGCTATAGCTATTGAACGTAGCTGGTAGTAATAATCAAAACCTTACTGACAAAAAACAATTAGTAGATAAAAAATAGATAGTTTACTAGATAAAGAAGGATCAGCGACATAAACAATATTATCTACCACAAAAAAAAAATTAGTAGATAAAAAATAGATAGTTTACCAGATAAAGAAGGATCAGCGACATAAACAATATTATCTACCAATATTTTTTCCTCATATTATCCGACGTGTTCGGAAGGGTTTGAGTTGTACACAGGAGGAGTGTGACTCCCTTGCTGCTTCAGAAGCATTACCATTGGCTAAACCGTACACAAAATACATACCGGCAAAACTAACTTAAATCGTCACTTGAGAGGTCTGGCGTTGTCACCATTCGATTCAGCGAGAAAAGTTACGTATATCCCGCTACCAACCTTTTTTCGTCGAGACTTTTGGAAAGACCTCAATTTTAACAGAAAACACACGTTTTTCTGCAGTTAAACACCATTTCCTTAACTAAAAATATTTTTAAAAACCAAAACGACTACACCGTTGGAAAGCTGACATTTTGGCGCACGTTTTACTAGGCCTGAGCAGTTCTGCGTCAAGCATTTATGAGGTTTCTGGGCGAGATGAAAAACAGGCAATTTTAAGATTTTAACAAAAATGCCATTTCGCTTATCAATCTCACATCTTCAATGCAATTTTAAAAAGGTTTTTAGGAAGGCCTCTGGCAAAAAATTGCTAAGTGGCATTTTTGGTCGGAAATGAGTTGTAGAACACGTAGGAGTCGGATCGTGCATAACTCCTGGGACACCCTGTATAAACAAGGGTGTAGTAAAGGTGGACTTGGAAACGTTTTTTGATACAACCAGCCATTTCATAGTAATTCTAGATTGAATCTAAGAAAACACGATTTGTTGTTTTTTAAGGTTTTCAATACTAAGACTTGATTTTTAGACCCATGTTTATATGCACTTTTTTGTACATCGTTGATTTCCTGTAAAATCCTTGAGAGTTCTCCCATTTCGGGGACACCCTTTATGTGTATACGGCAACCTTACTTTGCCGGTGTTTTTCAATCTCATTGAGTTGCTATTCCAAACGTCCCAATGGTCCAATACAAGAATCGACAGTCTTGCTTTTCTGACGTAACATCCAGGACCCGTCTCTCTTTTTCTCTCGCTCCTCTTGTCCTCAGCATCTGACTCTTTCTTTTCGACTCGCAGAAGACGGTTCCCGCGGGTTATCGCTCCCCTTCGGTGAGTCATAATGTCGCCCCGCCGCCTCAAACGCCCAGCGCACGTACTCCGTCATAAAAATTACCTTTGCGGCGTCCGGCAGTAATGTCGGATGAATTCTCTCTTTTTTTGTACCCCACCACTGTGGTACAATCTTCATTCACCACTGCAACTGGAGTTGAGGTTTCCTCTTTCCGGCATCCGACTAAAACGAGACGAAACCGTCCAGGAGACATTGCGTCGTCCTTCGAATTGCAAATGACGGGTTATTCCACGGCTTGCGGTCAACCGAAATATTGTCCCACAATCCTCAACGTGCAATCAATCCAGCAACTCACATTCAATCAACAATTCGTTCTCTTCCTATACGCCTAACGCAAGAGGCTCTGAGCGCAGAAGAAAACGCCTGATTTGAGGTCTCGCAGTTGTGATGATTTGCGGTGTAAAGGAGGTCGATGATCTTATTGCATTCTGAGATTCTCAGATTTTACTTACGTTAACATCGGGTAAACTGTGGTTTACATTAACAATTTTACAAAATAAATGTACTTGCTGATCCGCCGAACTTCGTACCACCTAGCAGTCAATGAATGTGTTACGAATTGGCTGAACTTAATTTATGAACAAAATAAATATCTGATCCAAACAATTATTGTGATAATGATACCGGAAAAGCTTTTAATAACTCCCCACTTCATTGAAAAACGTTGAATCAAGTTTATGTTTGTGGGTACTCCATTTTCCTATCAACATTTTAAATAGTTTCCCGCGATGTAGAGGAAAATTGGTTTTAGTATCCCTGCTAGAACACATTTCGGGAAACCAAAAGCCAAAATTATGGAGTAGGTAGAGACAATTAGCTGATTATAATGTAGCTGATTACATTCAATTCTTTCCCTAATAACGCTGAACGTCACCGTTTCGAATTTCAGCTTCCTAGGATGAACAAAGCTCTCAGCTGATCGGAATGTAGCCCATCATTCCAACCATCTCCCAATATGTCGTGAATATCAATTTCAAATTGAACTTTCCGTGGATGAACGGAAGATAACTTAGCTGGAGCGAATTTTCTTAAATTATCGCATTACACATATATGTGAAATTGAGTTGAATTTGATCACTTTTGTGTGAAAAGAAATTCTTCCAAAGAAAGAAATTCAAAGTGTTGTCCAGTGAACTCAACCTTTTGTTTGAAATGCTTGATTTCTTGGCGCAAAACGGAGTTTTTATCTCAATCCATGAAGAATTATCATCTGCAATGACTTACAGAAAAAACATTTTTTTAAATTATTTAAGGCAACCGTGAAATAAAAACTAAACAAAATAAATTATGGAAAGAAGTGTCCGATGGAATGACCATCAGTTTAAACATAAGCCCCGGATGAAGCAGGAGGCGATACCAAGTAGTAGGTACTCTTCATGAAATACCCAGCTCGAGTGTCTCAGTGGCACTTTTCCCGCACCACACTCCACGCCATAACGCGGCTTGATGTTATTAGGCGCCACTTGTTTTAGCTCCGACAACACTGACATCTTGGATATCCAGGATGGCCATCCTTAATGGCAACGATATCTGGCTTCTCGCCACAGTCTCTCCACATCCCACCCAAAAACACAGACGCATCAAACGCTCCAAAAACTAGGAGCGATTTCAGAATTTTTCAAAACGGATTTCGATGAAAAATTTGTTCTGAAATGTTTATTTTAATAATTTTTAGGTGCTACCTTAGCTTCATTTCCTAACAAAAATTGAACTAAATCGGCTCAGTAGCTTTTATTGGCATGGATGTTAATAAAATATTCGCGCTTATTACACAGGTCTGCAAAAAAAATTTTTTTGATCAGCTGCATGGAATATTTTAGCTAAATTTTATGTTTTTTGGTGTGCTGAATTCAAAAATGACCGCTATTTTCCTCCATCACGTACAGTTTTCTTGCAAATTAGGGGAGAGGGGGACATAAACAACGATAACGTAGGAAAAACACCATCATTTGTATTGTCTATAAATCAAAATAAAAGAAATATTTGTTTACTATTCAGTACAAAATGCTCAACAAACTTCATTCAGTTTGCTTGTGGAACCTTTTTTTTCTCTTTGATACTTCGTCACACACGTTTTCGTGCTCCAGCATTGTCTGTATCCTTGAGCATCCAACAATTATCAGCTAGCATATCCCCTCTCTTTCATTTCGTATCAATCTTGGGACTGACATGACTAAATATGAGAGTGAAAAAATTCATGCAATTCATAAAATTGACAACTTGGAAGCAACTAAGAAAATGAGGTTTAACGCTGAATAACACCGTATGTGGTATTAAAAAAACCAGTTTTGCGAGAAAACTAGACGTGATGGAATTTTTAGATTACTTTTTTCGGTTTTAGCATGCAAAAATCCATGGGAAATAGGTAGTAAAAAAATCGTATGCAGTTTTTTGGTTGCAGACGTGTGTTATTGATCAAGTTACACTTGTATCATGGCTGCGATGTTGTCCGTTTTGCTTCACAGCATTTCATTTTGACACGGAACTTGGCCGTTGAGGCGCTGGTTCCTGCCCGTTTAGCAGGAAACCTGAGCAGCGAGCCGAGATGGAGTCCCCCCAACGAACTTCAATAACATTTTAATCGCGCTCGATTGGGATCCGCTATCTCAGAAAGGGCCCTCGCCACACCCCATCACGTTTCACAAAAAAACGCTCACGTGAAAACTAATAGTGTTCACACGGCCAGCTGAAAAATAACTCCACTTTTAATTAAAAACCGAAACCCAAGTCTGTCTCTAATACTAATAATTATTTCCCTTTTTCTGCGTTCGTCACTAAACTGTGTAGGCGAGCCTTGTCCCGTACCTGGCATTGTTTGCTTCCAATGGGAAAGAACTGAAGTGGATTTTTTTTTCTTCAACGCGGTCGTTTTTTTTTCTCCCCCGATTCTTTTCTCTTTTTCAAGTCCGGAGGAGGACCGAGTTTCAACCTGGTTATTACCGAAGGAATGACAATAGTGTGGAGAATTGCCCGGGTCCTAATCTACTTCGGACGCGGAGGGGGCACCTAATAATGTCACTCGGGACGGCTCTCAACGTGGAATAATATGAGGCTGGTGAGTATTCCAATAACAATCGTTCTAGAAGGAGGAGGAGTGGGGATGAGGGGTCATATTGAACTTGGAAGTCAGGTTCGGAGATGGTACGACAGGAGGGGATGAGAGATAAGGTATGACTTCGTCCTCGGCTAAGTGCTAATCAACATCAAGGCGTAGTAGGTCCTGCCTAACTTGATAGTGATTATCCGGCTCAAAGTTATCTCGATGATTGATTTTCAGTAATACATTCAGTCAGGATGGTTAATAAGCCCTGAAGTTAAGTACAAAAAACTGTCAAAACGGACACAACTGAACATCATTGTGTTCAAACCGTTGCTCTTCAGGTTACGATTCCACAAGTCATTCTCTGTTGTCACGCTTTTCTATAAACAAAGGTAATCAATCGTAAATGACCTCCATAACCTTCAGCGTAAAACATTTCATTTCGACCTCTGCTAAGTTCTAATCAACATTGAGGCGTGGTAGGTACTCCCTAAGTTGATGATGATTATCCTGCTCTAAGTTATTTCGGTGATTGATTTTCGGTAATACATTTAGTTAGCATGGGTTAATTTACACCATACAATCATTTGTCCTGGAATTAAGTTTAAAAACTGTACTCAAAACGGACACAACGGAACATCATAGTTTTCCAATTGTTACTCTTCAGGTTACAATCCCACAAGTCATTCTCTGTTGTCACGCTTTTCTATAAACAAAGGTAATCAATCGTAAATGACTTCCATAACGTTCAGCGTAAAATATTTCACTTCTACCTCTGCTAAGTTCTAATCAACATTGAGGCTTCGTTTCCGAATTATTTGCCGTTTAAGATTGTTTACGTGTTTTCGACTTTCCTCACTAAAACAGCCATAACTTCCTCAATCTCAAATCTGAGGCTACCGTTGGAAAGATCATTGAATTATCTATCTCTATGATGCCGAGGCATGCCTATCCGCTTAGGAAATACGCAGAACTTGTCTTATAGCGAGTGAGTCGGTCAGTTTTCTCCTAACACATTCCCAGAACCCTTAATTTAGCAAAAAAAAAAAAAAAAAAAATTTCCTGACGGAGAAAAGGGGTTTTCTTCCATACGAGCCTGAGTAAATTCAAATTTGAGGATACCGTTGGCAAGCTGAGCTTTCTGGACAACCTTTCAAGTAACGGTACAAAATGTTCATTTAAGAGAATTAGGTTTTGCAGGTGATTGAAAGAACCAGTAATTTCCCGGATTTGACAAATTTTCCACTTAAGGCTAATTTGTTACCCAATAAACCTAAACAATTTTACAATCGATGCCTGACCGGTTTAAGTCGTTTAGGTGTAAACCTAAAGGGTTTTAGTCGTTTAGGTGTAAACCACGGACACTTAACTACGAACTAAATCTTAGTTTAGTATCCGTGGTGTAAACCCCGTATATAGGTAGATTCGGTGATAAATGAGAGGTTTAGACATGAGGGTTGTTTTTTAATGGCCGAGTGCAAGTGTTCAGTCTAGTGAATATGATCTTGTAAATTGAAGAAAGTTGGTCAAATGGTACCTATTTCGACTGTTGACAAACTATTGCGTTCCTTGTTTAAGGCTTTCCAACCATATGTATGTTATATTTGCAATTTCGAACTATGTAATGATAGTTTCGAGTGAAGAGATAAAGCTACTAATAAAGTTTAGGGTAGGTCAGCTAACCCTTACCTCGCACGTTACAGGCGATAAAGCTGTGTGGAAGTTAATTTAATTAAGGAACCCGATGATAACCTGAAGGATGGGGTTCAAACATGATGGATAAGGTAGAACGCGGACGAGGGGGAGTCCAAATTTAAGAGGAATCAACATAGGGCAGAAAATGGGGCTAGTCGAAGGTTCGCAGCGAACACGAGAAAGCCATACTTGGGACAAAACCCTCCGTTGTGTGATGTTTCCTTCATTTTCCCCAACCGTATGAGGGCTCATTGCTAATTGACGGAATTCCTGTTGAGCGGGTTGGGGGGGGAGCGTTGGAGCACAAATGGATATCCATGTTAAAACGTCAGAGCAGCTCCCGGGGCCTTTCACACATAGAAACATCGAGATAGGCTAATAGGCCGCCGCCTGACAACGCCGCGGCGGAAAGTGCGAAACTGATTCGGGAAGCCCCTTCCCCGGACAAACTAAAGCATTATTTGTCGAATTAGGAGGAATCCCGGGGAAGCTTCACTCCCTAATCTCCTCAACTATGAAATACGGGGGGCCTCGACAGCTAATGCTCCGCTGCGCGCAGCTCGCGTCGCTATATTTAGCTGTTAAATTTCAGGCGAAAAGGGATTATCATATCAACTTCCAACCTCCTTTCCTCCCCTATCCCCCCCCTTCTCCCAAAATTCCCGTCATGTTGTCGACATTTATGTCCGAGCTCCGGGGAATATTCCGCGATCGCCTCACGCGATGGCAGTACAGAAAGCCTTTTCAGCCGGACTAAATGCGAGGGTTTCAGCCTTGATTCGATTATCGAGGGAATCAATTCTTTCGATTCAAAGTGACGGGATTGCATTATGTCAAGTGGAATTTCGCACTGACGTATGTTGATATGCGATCTACATACGGTAACACTAATAAGGACGTTGAAGCGATATTCATTAGGTATTCCTGTAGACTTGACTGCTTCGAGTACAGCCTCCAGAACCGTTGGTAGTAAGTTGAGTTTTCAGTAAATCCATATGCAGTGGAATCCGCTTAATGGCACCACTTTGGGAACAAACCTTTTTTGTTCACAATAATCGGCTGAATAATGCGTCCAAGAGACTAATTTTTCCAGCCAACTTGTTAGCGTGAAGGGGGTTACCAGTGTCGAGAGCCTCATATATGTATAGCAGAAACTACAGTTTGTCTCATTTCACGTGTGGGTCTTTAGGGTACGAATTATACCCTGGTCACAAAGTTGCATAAGCGATGTTGTGTTCGCGGGGAGAATTTTTGACGTGCTTGTATGTTTCAGTTATGACGTGAGCTGGACAGTTGTCAATCAGTAGCAAAATGTTGAGGGTCAGTGATGTTTGCCATTCTCATCACTGACCCGCAATCATCAAAAACCTTTGCTGTCATCCAGGCGTTTTTACCCCATTAACACGTCTGGGTTGTTTACTTTTACCAATGACTAGCAATTCCTTTTATTCTCCGGTCATACTGACACAACAACTTTTACAAAGTCGGCTGTCGCACATAGCTTCCTCGTCTAAGTAACATGAACGTAAGAATCTCGAAAGATGTAGAATATATACATCCTACATCAACACCTTCGAATGGTTAGTCGACATATATTGCGGGTCTGTCGAGCTAATTCTATTACAGAAATAGTTGAAAATGTTAAAACCCAAAATTTCGAAAAATGGTCTCCATGGGAATCCATTTTGTTCGTTTTCAGGACATCAACATGGAAATAGGTACTTAAATTTTTTTAAATTCGCTTAAAATCCGTATTCTTCTGTTCCACGTAAGATTTCAGATTTTTATCTAAAGATTAGAATCAATCTTCAAAGGCACTTGGATGAAATTGAACTACAATTTCGCTATACATTTGAACTTGAATTTTCAAATTATCTACTTGATTGTTGATATTCTTTTTTTTTTTTAGTAACATAACGTGGGAGAGAGAGAGAGAGAGAGAGAGAGAGAGAGAGATCAGAGAGAGAGAGAGAGAGAGAGAGAGAGAGAGAGAGAGAGAGAGAGAGAGAGAGAGAGAGAGAGAGAGAGAGAGAGAGAGAGAGAGAGAGAGAGAGAGAGAGAGAGAGAGAGAGAGAGAGAGAGAGAGAGAGAGAGAGAGAGAGAGAGAGAGAGAGCATTACTTAATAATTACTCACAGCTGCGGTTCCCATCCTTCTTAACTGTTGAGGAACACCTATTTTGAAATTTAAACTTTGAGGCCCACTTACTAAATATACAAGTAAAATAAATACAACCTTAAGGGACAAGGTATAATATATATACATATATTATAACCAATAAATATGACATGTAACTATTAGTGCAATATGTATACAAGGGTTAAACAAAGAACAATTTTAAGAATTCATGGATAAAAGAACATCATTTTGTATACTTTGTTACGAAACCTTAAATACAAGTGTTCATAGCGAAAACAAAAAAACTCAATGGGACTTTTGACATTGTTTGTCACCTCAAGAAAACGAATGTTGAAAAGGCTCTTTCACATGGGTACGTTATGGAAAATCCCATCAAGTGCTTCAGAGCAATTTTGCCGATTGCTGGATTTAATTGTTACCATCTCTATTCTGATATTAACTGTTGAAACTCTTCATTTTTTTATTTTTTTTATTTTATTTCGGGTTATTCTTTTGATCAGAACCCGCGGCCCAGGACCAAACTACCCGCGGCCCACAGGTTGGGAACCGCTGACTTACAGCATTATAATAGCACTATTTCAAATTTGACCTTTCTATTTTCGTTCCTACATCTTTTGCAGTTGGCGTTCGTTTCCGAAATCAACAATCACTGTTACGCACGACTAGAACTTTTTATTACGAATTTTTGGACAGAATTTAAGTTCGATCATGTCTGTAAGAATGTTGAAAATACAAATTTAAAAGCACGTTCGTCATGGGGATGTATTTCGTTTGCGTCGCAATAGGTGAAACTGGTCTCAGTGACGAGGGGTTCCTACCATACCATGTCGAAGAAAATGTCTGTTTTAAGAATGTTGAAAATACGAATTTAAAAGCACGTTCTTCATGGGGATGTATTTCGTTTGCGACACAATAGGTCAAAGTGGTCTCAGTGACAAGGGGTTCCTACCATACCATGTCGGGGGAAAAAAATGTCTGTAAGAATGTTAAATGTTCTGTAAAATACAAATTTAAAAGCACGTTCTTCATGGGGATGTATTTCGTTTGTTTGCAGGACATCAAGCTGGCCGCGACAACTATGAACCCGCATTACCACCCCTACACGGAGCTGCCGTCTCCTCACTCGCCGCCGCCGGACGGGGCGTACAGCAACGGGCACCACGTGATGGGCGGTCCGCCCCACGAGCACCACCACCACCCCGCCGGCCCCTTCCCGCCGCCCCACCACCACCACCACCACCACCACAACAACAACAACCACAACAACAACACCACCGGCACGACGGGCGGCGTCAAGGTCTGCGCCGGCTGCGGCGGTAAAATCCTGGAAAGGTACGAAAGGTAGTTCACGTTGAAATTCACTAGTATATAGAACAGTAGCCAGTATTATGTAGAGTAGTCCAGTATCTGTTACAATCGAATGAAGACTATGTTCAATCAAATCAGATCAGCTTTAGTTACTCGTATTGGCAACAGCAAAATCCATATTTATTTATTGACACCAAGAACAGATAGTGACAAAATATCAAAAACGAGAAATAAAAATACACTGCCAAGGAGATGGCCCAGCAGCTTCCTCGTTGCATCCTTTATCATATGAGCTAAATTGCATCAACATTGTGAAAGTTATACCTGTTTCAAGAACATCACGTTAGCGCATGCGCACGTACCGCTGATTATATTGAGATGAAATTCGTATGGAACCTCAAGAGGCCTGTGAGGTGATGGAATGTTACAGTTGCCCCTTCAATGAGCTGGATGCTTTGATAATGCTCCGCCACGCTCAGAGGATGTTTCAGACGCTTGCAGGCGTCCGATTCATCACCCAAGGCGACAGATTCTAAAATCGGGAAGGGGCCAACTAACCAAATCCATCACAGGCCTTATCCCCATAGTCGCTCAAAATATGGCTAATTTCATTCAAAATTGTGGAAGTTATGGCTGTAACAAGGAAATGCGGACAGACAGGCCGACCGACAGACAGACAAACAGACCATGACTGAACAGTCAGATACGGAACCATGAATGAATGAATAGGAATTTATTTCAGCAAAATTACAGCATGGACAAAACAACAGGAATATACCTTAGGAAAAAAAATAATAATAAATAAATGAATTCAAACGCTCTTAAATATTGGAAATTACCAGACGCTGTGGAAATACGTTCCGTGTTGCGTGGGGGAGTCAATAACCATCGGAATTTCGTACAAAGAAAAAATTAACTAGTTACATTACGGAGAATTAAAATTGAAATTAACCTTTCTCACTGGAGATATAATATATCATGTTAGCCCATATGCTGATAAATGTAAATAAATCAAAATAACTTCAATATTTGTAAATGCTTTTGAATAATTGCTCAACATTAGACGACCCTACTTGAATTAACGAGGTAAATATAATTTTTTTAAATTGTCTTCGGGAATACTGGGTAGGGGACTGTACATTTAGGTTTGCTTTCCCTAAAAGAATGGGGAGGCTGAAATAAACGTGTCTCTGGCTGGTTATTAAATTTGAGACTCACTGAACTTCTGATCTATTCAGTCATCTGATCGATTACAGTAAACTAATCTGTTACTAGAGAGTTGAACTGTTTAGTGCCAAAACTTGCTAATAGAGTGCATAGGCATCGATCGATTATTGCTCATTCCCGTACAAGGTATCTGACACGTAATCAGTATGGTGTGTGTCTCAAATTAGGGTGAGAAGGCCACAACACAGCCATGTGATCCATTCAGTCATGTGATCGATTACAGTCACTAATCTTATCTAATCTGATTTTTCAGAAGGGAAGGTGGAAACAACTAACGGACGCAGGGCGTAATGTTGCAACTGCCAATCGATATTGAAGTAATCGGTGTGCTTGTGATAGAAGCATAGGGCAGCCTTTAGATACAATTGATCCAGGGAGAACACCGGTAACTCGCGAAAAAGCTGATCTGAAGGAAATCTGGGGGGTTTCTGGAAAAGTACTTTTAATATGGTTCGCTGCAACCAAATTAATTCAATAGGCTATGGAACGCAAAATGCAAGTGGAAATTTTGGATAACAAATCCATTGATTTGTTAATCCATGAAAACTCATCCATCTACAGCTTAACCTGCACATTCCTAGAAAATTTCATCGAAATCGGATTGATTTTGATTTGATTGATTTTTCATTGTAATGGGCTACATTTCATGTCTCTAGGGAGGACCGAAGGAAAGCTATATATCAAAACTGAACGTTTTGCCTTCAACTGCTCTATACTCACTCGCAGTAGATTGAAAACACGATCTAATCGGTGTTCACATGCATACGGTAATACGAGGTACTTGACGAGCCGTCATGATTGTTTGCGGTTTTCAACCCAGAACGCTATTCCATCGTTCCGTCGACTTCTATTTGCTTCCTCCTGATTATAGGAGGGATTGTTTGTTCGGAGGTGTAGAGTGAGAAAAGGGTCCTTGATGGGGCCGGAGCGGAAAGCCGAGAAGATGATAGTGGAAGATGATTTCGTGGATCGTAAGTGGTGCGTGAGAGAATGCAGAGCTCGACCCAGGGACCCGATGGGAGACGGTGGGCTCCCCGGCAACAGGTTGCGATTCTTCAGTTTTCGAATGGTCATCAAAAGGAATCTCTCTTCTAGTGTGTGTGGTCAAATACGAATATCGAGTTGGAAAACTCACTTCATGTACTCACACACAAAATCGCAAACACATAAATGTGTAGCATCAGCAGACTGAATTAAACCTTTAGCAAAATGAAGTAAACTTTTAGCAAACTGAATTAACCTTTTCGCAATTAGAATTAACCCTTTCGCAATTAGAATTAAACCTTTCGCAAATACAGGTGAACCTTTCATTAAATTAAATCTCTGCACTAAACATGCTTAGAGGACATGGAGTCGAGTGCCCAAAACAATACCTTGTAATACCCGTCTATTACAACAAAGTGGTTTGCTGACCCAATATACATAATTCACAAAAACAAAACCAAAAGCAACACCTTCATAACAAATAAACTAATGTATAAAATGGTGTTTTTGTGTCCCATCAAATCGTTTTAAAGCTTCTCAGACCGAACTATTTGAATCGCTGTCGCTCATCACCACAACAATGTTCCTCAGGGAAAAAAAAAAAAAAAAAACGAACACTGGTATGATTATAATTGACGGGTAGAGAAGGGTGACGTTACTCGGAGAAGGCCAAAGAAAGTTACAAGGTATTGTTTTGGGGACTCGACTCCATGTCCTCTGATCATGTTTAGTGCAGAGAATTTACTTAATGAAAGGTTCAGTTGTATTTGCGAAAGGTTTAATTGTAATTGCAAAAGGGTTAATTCTAATTGCGAAAGGTTTAATTCAGTAAGCTAAAAGTTTAATTTAGTTTGCCAAAGGCTTAATTCAGTTTGCTAATGCCATATATGTATAGTAATTAAATTTATAGGACTTTCGCAAATAGAAACAGGAGAGAATAATTTGACAATTGATACTAATCTCAGTAAAAAGTAGAAGAATAATGACTTTCCTGAATTGCGATCTTTCATGTAACCATGTGAGAATGCATCATTTACATAATTTAGATCGATCCATGTATCCATCGATGAGCTCGTTTGGACTGCTGCAACAGTCGTTGGTTGGCTGTGGCATCTTCTTTAAAACCTCCCAAAGCTCTGCTGTTGTTGATTCTCAACTTGTATTGAGAAACTTTTCCGACATGGAAAATCCTCTTCACTCTACCGACAGGCCACTTGATAGACACACATTCGTGACTGACATTCTTGTTGCCCCTGGCATTTGTAGGAGTGGAACGTATTCACAAAGGTTGAGTGAGAGTTTTGAACAACGATCTCACACAGCTTGCTCCTCGGGCGCTGACATATAGAGGGTAAAACGGATTGCTAAGAAAAAATAGTTTGGAAATTTCGCTCACTCGATCCCATCAAATCTCATTGACATCGAAATGTAAAGTAGTACAGTTGTGTTGTGTGTTACTTTAAATTTAAAGAGGATAATTATCGCTTCGTTTATTTTATCTCTGCCATTTCGAAAACTGCAAAGTGGAGAAAGAGCGATTCGTGACCTTTTAAATGCAGATTCTTATTGGGTTGGAGATAGGGATGCAAAAATTATCGATTCTCTAAAGATTCGATTTAAAAAAAAAAGTATCGATGCTTTTCCCCCCCCCCCCCCCCCCCCTCCCGAAGTATCGAAGAATCAATTCAAAATTTTGAGAATCAGCCCGATTTGTTTTTCATTTTGAAGGAAATTTTTGACAATTTCAACAACAACAATGGAAAAGGAGCAAGAAGTGAAAATACCTCAAGAATCAAGAACACTCGTCACTGCTTATTACAATCTGATGACCAACAGTTGTTAATCATCTAAATCAACAATTATCTACCCATACACGTTACTTATGTGTGGCATGACTGCGGTTAAAACGTTGAAATCTGAAGAAGAAGACCCTGTCCATCAACCATGGTGGGTCAACAAAATGTGAAAGATGTTGTTTCCAAGTAGTGTCCATAAAATGTGACAGGTGTTGTTTCCAATTTGTTTGCTTAAGGAATGAACAAGTCTCTGTGCACCTTCAGTGAGAATCATCTCATCTGGGGGTACCAGGAAATGAACAAGCCGACAGATATGAGGATCGGATTTAGCAAAGGAGACATTGAAAGTAGAACAGTTTCGCGGATCGCAGCCCTGAGATCCTGCTGCAAACTATGAACGAGTGGGTATTGTACGAAACTAGTGCTGGACTGGACAAGAACAATTGAATAGATGTCCGAAAGAAGAACCTGTGTCATGATTTCTAAATTGTGAAGGAGGGCTTTTGCTTTGATTGCGATGTGATAATGCATTTGATAACATAGGCCCTTCTTCCACTTCTTCTTATCGTTTTCAGTTTGTTTACGTTGTGAGGGTGATGGAATGATATAGTTGCCCCTTCCGAGGAGGTGGATGCGTTATTATGCTCCGCCACGCTTAGAGGATGAAACAGACGCTTGGTAACGTCTGATTCATCTCCGAAGGCGTCGGAATCTAAAATCGGGAAGGGGCCAACTAACCATATCCATCACAACGTGATTTCTCTAGCATCTACCGGATTCTTTGGCTACTAATAAGCAAGTCAACGGTTACTAGGAATAATAAAGGTCCTTACTCCATGAAAAATCAAAATTCAGAAAATCATGACAGGCCCTTCTTACAGACACACATTCAATTGTTGGAAAAATAGTAAGAACAATCCTTATCAACACCAGTGGCTGTATGAATTTTCTAAATAAATCGATTCTAAATAAATTTTCTCATTCTAATAAAACTCATTTGAAAATTTCATAAAAATATCGATTTAAAAAAAACGCTGCAAATTCTTTCATTATTCAATGATTCATGATTTGAATATAAATCAATATGATCTAAATTTTGGTTGTGCTCTATGCACTTCTCCTGAAATTCAATAATCGCTCTATCACCTGTGAAACATGCACACTCCAAAGCTTAGTAGAAATTCATATCATGAATCATTGAATAATAAACCCCAGTAAAAGAATTTGCAGCGTTTTTTTTAAATTTTTTTTTATGGTTATCAGAATACTTTAACCCGTGTATCGGCTATAAACCCTTTTGGGAGTTCACTCCAGTATCCACGTTCACTACATCACTGTGTTACTGCAATCAAAACAAAAACAGTAATAAACCAAAATAACGCAAATGTTGGCACCATAAATCGGGCCATACATCGGGAATGGTTTGAGCTACGGATCTGGGGAAGGGCTCATTCGATTCCTCATGGAGAGTTCTTCAAAAAAAGTACAAATTTAGGCCGCCTTGACTTTTTTTTTAAGGGATTTTACAAAACTTTAACAACCCTTAAAGGACGTTGTCGGACCAATATTGATTTTTCCTGAAAATTTCAGGTTTTTTGCTCCAGCCGTTTTGGAGAAATCGTGTGTACGGCGGACGGACGATAAATTTTTTATTGCAGATTTGGATTCTACACCTTTGAAACGTAAACCATGAAATTTTCAGTGTGGGTTAAACTTTTTTTTTTCAAGAGCGATTACAATGGTTTGTTATTGAATAATAAACCAAAATCGATACGATGTTTTTCGATTCTTATCAACAAGATCGATACGATATAAATTGATTCTCTTTTAAGAATTTTGCATCCCTAGTCCGAGATATATTATTAGTTTCAAACGTAAACTAGACGAGAGGGAACTGCCAATTCCGACTTGAAAAATCGCAAAAGCGCAAAACAACTGACCAATAATCAGGATCGCTGCCGCTGCAGACGATGTTATGGACGAACGCCCACAAATTATTTCCGAGAAGGGAACAATTGTACGAGGGCTCTCATTACACACACGGGTACCTCAGCGGTGGCATTAAACAGCCATAAACGTCCAGAACTCCCCGAGTCTCCGTCTGTACTTAACTCGTTAGTCAATTAGGATAATTTTAGGGCAATTGCCCGCCACTTATTTAACGGTGCCAACCACAAGCCGACCTTCTGAGAGTGGGAAAGAGAGAGAGCGTACGTACATTTTAACCGCGTAATGAGAGCTAGAGAAGAGAGAATATAATTATACTAGAGCTGGTGTAGAGAGAGCGGTCGATGTTGCCCACAAACGCTAGTTGAGAAGCGTCACACTGCTTCATTTCGGTTTCATCATTTTTTATAATAAACCGTGTAATCGCCCATGAAAACCAAAGAATTTTTTTTTTTTTTTTTAGCCATCCTCAAAATTTATTGTTTTTTGTTTCAAGATGTACTTATAGAATTCGAAAATAGACTAACCAATCGCCAGTATTGTTTAACCACCCCTTTCACCTCTTTGACCAATAGAATTGCATCTCCTTTCACTTTCACTGAATCTACAAAGAGTTATTTTCCTCACACCCTTTGACCATTGGGATCGAAGCTCTTTTTCACCTGTCAATGTGTAACCACTGTTTTCTCCAATGTACACTCAGTTAGTTTTCTGTTACTGTAAATGACCTAACCGTCGAAATCGATTCAGCGTTGTAACTCTTTTAATTTTTGTGGAATTAAACTACGTTTTCTGTGTTTTTTCTTGACAAGTTCTCTTGTACTGGGGTAACATTCTTTACAGAAAGCTATGTCGTAATATTGTACTCTAGTTGAAATCTCGAGGTTTCCGTTTGTTGGAACTGTTAACAAGTATTGTAAGTACTGAAAAAATATCCATTTCCCAAAATTTGGGAAATCCATTTAATGGTTTTGGCACGTAGCCAGCAGTTGATTTTTCAGGAAATGATAATTTTTTATTAAAAGTTTTCATACAAAGAGAATTTGTTACTTGATGCAAAAGTGCATTCTTCTGTCCTAAAATTACATGCTGTCATTTCATGTAAATCTAGTTTATTTTTACGGAGTTCTTAGAAAAAAAAGAAAATAAAGTTATGTGTTATGAATTTAATTATACAGAAAATTTGAACGGATTAAAATTTGGTGTTGAGTTGCGAAAATTTGAACTGGTGAAATGATTTGGAAGAGTTAAATTTGGGTAACAAATAGATATTTGAACTTGATGGTGATTTTTGTATTTCTCTGAAGCGATGACGGAGGGACCACGGAGCAAGATCAACCGAAATAATTGTTGACGTCAGCTCGACGTCGTGCGGTTGCTGTGATAGTGAAGGGAGATGCGATTCTATTGGTCAGGGAGGTGAAAGGGGGGTCGAACGTTATGGGCGAAAAACAGATAAAGGATTGGATGTTCTCTACACCTGTTGACCAATGGGAATGAGGCTAGTGAGACTATTCCGTCATGTATGCCATCTAGAGTGCTATTACATGATTGGTGACGCGAAGAACATCGTTTATATAATGCAACACAGATTATATCTAATATGCATAGATGAGTGATTTATTTAGAAGGGTCATTTAAATACAGAAATAATGATAAAAAGGTTTTTTCTTGTTTTATTACAGAAGTTCATTATCGGAAACAATGATCCAAAAGAGATGCGAAATGAGGTTGGAGCGTTTCGGTTAGGTTTTCAAAGGTGGAATGACATTAATTAACAAAGTGCAGGTTAAAGTGACGAGAATGTAGCGAAGGGGTGGGAACGGGACGGGGGAAGGAATTAAGCAGAAGAGGTAGAAAGGAGAACTTCGGGAGAAAGGAAAAGGGGCAAATTAATCAGAAAACGGCTTCCAGAGTCTCTCATCTCATTATGTGTAAGTGGAAACATTGATCCAATACAATAAACGCCGAGCTCTCGGGCTCCGAACTCTTGTTGAGATATGGGATTACATCTATCCCCTCCTCCTCACCTCCCTCTCTTCATCCTTCACGTTCTTCTACTTTCTTCTTCTTCTTCTTTCTTCTACTTCTGAGAAGAGCTGCTTACTTACTAAGATTAAAAAAGATACGAACTCCCCCGCCCCCGCCCCTTCGGAGAGGGTGAAGCGAGTGATTGTTCCATTGTTTAATGGAATTAATAAAAGTTGCCTGGAAAAACATTGAAATGGATCCAAAGCTGTAAATCTTTTGGGTTGACCTACTTTTTTTTGCTTGTGTCAGTGTTCATTCGACGTCGGTGGATTACGTTTTCATCAGTCTCTTTAACAGTAGGACAATTGTGTGGTGTATTGATTAATAACCAATAAATTAGTTGTCTCAACTTGTTAATCAAATTTGAATCTGTTCGGAATTTTTTTTGTAGCTTTTATTGCCCCAAGTAATAACTCATTAACGAAATTGATTTGACTTAAAGTCTCTACATTATTATCGGGACTCAATATCCATTATTCCGTGTCCTTCTGAGGTTCGGCACATTCACTTCCTACACAAGTTCATGTGGTTTTGTGCGCTTAAGGCGCTTTAGGTTGCACATCAAGTAGGTTCACAGCTTTTTAATTGACATGGCCTCGTAGTCTGTCTAAATGAGTGGTAGCCCTCTGTTAGATAGTTTCGTCTATGCTGTCCACGGTGGTGTTCGAAGTGAAATTTGAAATAGCATCGTAAGCACTGTAGCTTAACTGGGATAGTGTCCTAAATCAAGACCCCCCCCCCCCAACCCCCTGAAGGACCACTGAATTGCTGGTGAAAGTTTGAAATAGCATCGTAGCACCGTTCACCCCCTACCCCCTGACCTCTGAATTGCTGTCTTTTTCAAGTCTGAAGTACTGCCGCATCAGAATCACTAGGTTTTCCAGTGTTCTGATCAGCTGGATGAGCTCCAAGATTATTTTCTTTTCTTACAGTTGTATCTTTGTAACTTTGAAAGTTCTCTAATTTCATCAGCACTGTTACTACATGGAGCTTCGAACCAAAAAGACCTGCTTGGAGCCCTAATGGTTCGGTCCTTTGTCGATACCTGGCGTCGCCTGTGTTCACTTTAGTATTCTTTCACCTCATAATCATCATCCCTTTTCAAAAATGAAAAATACACACCCATACAAACAATAAAATCTATAGGCTTCTACAAAAATGTGCTAAAACGATCATTTGAGAATTGTAGGGCAGCACTTAGATTCTCTGAGAGTCTGAAACAACGATTTTAGACTGAAAACCCATGTTACGAATGAAATACCTACATTTTGGTATTTTTTCACTAGTTTCCGTTCTTTAAAACGTAACGTACCCGAATATGATGGTGTAAGTTTCGGATGAGCCCTCATTCGCCACATGATAACGGTAAATCGTCCGCAGAAAAATGTTAGCGGTTCGTATTTACCTTTTAATCAACTTCAGCTGCCTTTTTTTTACCCTAGCGAGTAAAATACAGGCGAGCTTTCGCCCTGATAAAGGTTGTAGAAGGAGCAGATAAAAGAACGTAATTGGATTGCCAGTAATTGATTTGAGAGCTCTACTCAGCTTCATAGTGATTAACTCAACCAAGAGCTGCTACAACACTCAGGCGCGTTAACAGAGCTTCTCTTTTTTTCCCACTCCTTCCACCTCAGCCCTCGCCTATTAGCTCCGTTTCCCCCGTTTTATTCGTGGAAATGTAGGTCGGAGGTTTTGTTTAAGATTCAAGGAAAATATAATTAGTTGGTTTGCTCAGTCGCATTCTACTTCTCCGACCACCAGAATGGTTGTAGATTCTATCGACCTCAAGACATTATTCCAAAGGAATGGGGTAGACAATGAACAATTTTTGAAATCGCTTATATTATAAGCGATTTTTTCAGATTTTTTTTTTCCGAATCAAATTATTGGTTTTTATTTTTCGGGAGATGATACGTTTTCTCTGTCTAAAATCAAAATTTCCTCTTGTATGCTCTGTACAACATATCGTTTTGCCTCTGACTGTCTGTCAATCTGACTGCCTGTATGTCCGTGTATCCACAAATCCTTGTAAAATAGCCAACTCCTACGATTTTCACCCTGTTGGGCTGTAGATGGTCTCAGTTTATTGCTAAGCAGTTAGCTCAGCAGTTTACGTCTCTAGCTGCCTGATCACGGTAAAATTTTCAAGGTCATCACAGATAAACGATTTGATACAGTCAACAATTTCTACGCGATAGTTCCATTAGTAGCTACCGAGCAAAGCAGCTAAACGAGAAATCCGTGTAGTTTCCATCCGATTTTGGTGAAATATTCCTACGTTGGATCATCGATGCCCAGGTTCTCTCCGGGCCTCAACGGTACTCGCTGAACAATGTACATCAGCGATGAAGTATAACACCACAGAGATTTGTTGTGCTGTTGCTCGGACTATGGGCGATGTAACCACATCAGTTCAAGTGGGAATCTATCTAATAGATAGTAGATAGGGAATCTATCTATGTAATAGACAGTATCTATTACAAGAAAGGGAATCTGGCATAAGCCATCTGCCCACGAATTAAAGAAAGTCCCGACTTAATTTTGTGTTGGGCAGTGGATCGTGTGTTAAGCGGTAGTGCGTTCATTTGGTCGGCATTTCGAGGAAGTCTCCCGCCCCCTCCCCTCAATACAGTAGGGAGACTGTACATGGTAAATTATACTGAATTACTATATTGCACAGTGAAATAGTGTTGTAATGTTTGTTACCTTCTTGGAAACAATAGATTTCTGTTAGTGATGAAATATTCAGGAAATGTGAGTCCACGGTTCGTTGAGTTTCATTGCTCACAAATCAATACATTGTTCTGCGCTTGCGCGAGCGTTAAATCCACAAAATATCATTTTATGGGTTCTAGCGGTTCGAGGACGCTAAAATTTTAAGGTGGTCGTGGAAGAGCGGTCTAATAGTTGCATATCAATCACGACCCGCAGTGGATGTCGACTAACCTTTTGAAGGCGTTAAAGCAGGGGAACTAGTCCCTCGGCATTTTTGTCATGTGAATCGTTGTAACAAGCAAAAATCGTTGTAATAGATCAAAAGATCTATTCGTTCATTTTACCTACTACGAGAGGCCATGTGCCAGGCTTAACTTGACAGATTTTTCTCGTCACCTGCGGCTTATGACGTTTTAAGCAAAGACAACCCTGTCTACGGATTTCTACAACCCTCACGCTACCCTCCGAAAATTCCGCAGATAACCCTAGCGAACGTTCGAAGTTACTGTTTTGTTGCCTTGACTGTTGGAAACTGTCGAGACAATTCAAAACTCACTGAAATAATGTTTGGGGAAAGTGAACCATTCTATCATTCTTAATTAAACACAAATCAGCTTAGGACACCTCGGACACCCAAAATCCCTAGGTTCGACACTACCTCAATTGGTGATAATTACTGACACGCCCATTGTCTTCATAAGTAGCTTATTCTCGAATTTTAAACTGAATAAAACTAGAATTTAGTGCTTCGGAAAAAGATTCAAAATTTTGAAAATTTTGAATTTTTTACATTACCATAAAGCCGTATTACCTACCCGCTTACCCATATAATCTTTACTTATATACCCGATTCTATCTGAACTGTTGAAAGAATGAATGCGAGTCCAATTCATAGCATCATCGCATCATCGCATGAGTAAAATTTCGTATTTATCATAATTATATCAGTGTTCAAATGTTTTTTAATTTGAGCACTTTTCGGAATTTTATGGAGTAACTAGGATAAACTTATTCTAGATAAAATGTAGATATGTGCCTAACTAACATATTTTTGGATTTCTAAGATTGTCCAGCGTTCTTATCGACTTAAATTCAAAATTAATTAAAAAAGTATAATGTGTTGTACATTGATTCGATCTGTATAAGTAATATTCTGCAATAAAAACCATAAACAATAAAAGGCCGCCGTTTTTACCATTTTTAGGGATTTTTCTACTAGATTTTTTAAATCCGGCCATTAAAATATGCTCAAAATTTGCTGTGCAACTAATGCATCTACTATTTGTTAGTGCTTGTCTTTGGTCGAATGAACTAAACGAATTTCGTTCATTGGAATAAATTTATATATTCGCAATAGCAGAGTTAAAATCCACGAAACCTTCCAGATTGCCCTAAAATGAATTTCTGTAGAGAAGACTTAATATTAACATGTTTTTCAAACCTTCGTCTTTACGAAAATTTGCTTTTCTGTAGTAGTGTAAACGATTTTTCGGCCTTTGAATTATATTTGTGGAAATTTCTTCCAAGGTTTGAGCACAGTTTTGGAATTTTGATATTGATTGGGAGATTGATGGGCATTATTATTTCGATTAAATATTTGTTTCAGGTTTTTACTCCACGCCCTGGACCGGTATTGGCACAACTCCTGTCTCAAATGCACCTGCTGCGGCGCCATGCTGGCCGACATAGGTTCCTCCTGTTTCACCAAATCAAATATGATTCTCTGCAAGAACGATTATATAAGGTGAGTCACCAGTTTTTATTCGAGTTTCTGATATTTGCATCAATTGTAAACTGAAGCCGATCGTTTCAAGAATTCCCGTAATAGCCTAACTGTCCAACCTACTGTCCAACAAAGTGCACTTCAATTCCTTTCGGAAATGAATATGAAAGGTTTTGTGCACTGGTCAAAACCTTCCATCCCCCCATTTCGTTACTATTCTTCTTAAAACATCTTGAAGCCTATCCACGATAAATGTATCAGAGCGCAGGAAAATAGAAATTGAAAAATGGGTTATACCCACATTCTGGGGGTCACAAAATGCCGTCTCCGCTAGTTCTCTCGCTAGTTAGACTCTCTTAAAGTACCTATTTCGTCTACAAAATGTTATCATGAAACCACTAGTTTGAAGGTCCTGCTATGCAGGTTAAAAAGAAATAGGTGAATGACACAATGAGGGAGTATGAAAACAATACACAAAGTAAAAAAATCGTATATTCCAAGTCCCCGAGGAGGGGAGCACGTCTATTGCCCTGGGAGACGCTCCGCCCCTCTGGGGCCCTCTCTCCTTCACTGGCGGGGTCGGGGGAGTTCTGAGGGTGCATTCCACCCGCCCAGCGTCCAAATAACCCCTGAAAAACGGATGTACCTACTCTGATACTTTCATCTTTATACGATTACAAACTGCAGTACGTTCTCATTCCAGGTTTAAGATATTTCCAAATGTAAACCATACTCTCTTTAGAGTAAAGATCCACCGTGGCCCTTATGGGAGAGAAAAACTGTTCGTTACCACTCTTGCTTCAAACCAATGCATTCCTAGATAATTCCAATGCTTCCATGAATTCCAATGCTTCCAAATCATTCATTCCAAGGTAATGGAATATGTCCATGTTACGAGCGGTAATTATTTACCTATACCCAATTTTGCTGCTTTCAAGATTCTTCCATACAAGCCATGAACAATTCTAGCCCAGAGCAGATTATTCTCCCCACGTTTTCACGTGGTATCGTGGTGCATTTGCATCCGACCAATGCATTCCTAGATAATGGAATATGTCCATGATACGAGCGGTAATTATTTACTCATTCCCAATTTCGCTGATATCAAGATTCCTCCGTACCAGCCATGAACAATTCCAGCCGAGAGCAGTATATCCTCCCCACGTTTTAAACTTTTACTTTTCACGAACGTCTGCAATTGCGTGAAATAAAGACAACCTCTCGATACTGTAGTAACTTTGACGTTTGACTCTGCTATTGCCGACCCCACGGAACCCCAACCAGTAGTTGACCACTTTTTCCGGCCGCTGAGCACCGAGAATTCCTCATTATTTTATCAACTTCCCACATGTCTTCCCCGAACTGTCACCGCGTCATGTCCTATCCGCGCCGTGTACCTCCGTTACGTCCGAGGGAATTCGAAAGAAAAACTCTGAAACCTCCGAAGAAGGTAGATGAGTCGCAGGGGAAGAAAAGAAAAAAGGCTTAACGTGACTCGATCCCGTCTGTATACGGACGTGAACGAAGAAGCGATGGTGCTAATCCACACGTACGGCCGTCGGTGAAATGGTCGCCTGCCTGCACTCTGCACTGTTAACGAACTATTAGCGGCTATTAAAGAATTGCGGGAAGCACTCGGAGGTTCCTACTTGGGCGAGCGCGCGAGGCAGATGGCTTACGATGTTTCTCATCCTTCGCTCGAGTTTCTTATCGGAACGTGAAGGAAAAAAGCATTTCGCTATGTTGATAATTTGTTATCTGTACATTACATCGTCTTCTACTTTTATTAGAGCAGCAGATAATCCTATATCCCCGCCTTGATAACTATTGTTCATCATTCATGCTACCATAATGAACTTTTGTACTGTAAAACTTGAAATGAATTGTTATAACAATTCTACCTTTCTTTGGTTGTGATTTCTTTATATTTATTCCTTATTTTTTCTAAATTAATCACCATGATTATTTATGTACAGATATACAGGGTGATTCCCTCGTAGTGTACGCAAATTTTTTGGGTAA
This sequence comes from Creontiades dilutus, assembly GCA_031894815.1. Lineage (NCBI taxonomy): Eukaryota > Metazoa > Arthropoda > Insecta > Hemiptera > Miridae > Creontiades > Creontiades dilutus. The sequence goes on from JAVIWC010001476.1 coordinate 109,253, forward strand.
AACTAGACCGAAACGGAGCAAATCGCCGCCAATTGCACTGTTCTATCTCAACCCGTTCCGGAGATATGATTTTTCAAAGATTTTTTCGAGGAAACCACGTTTTTTTTCCATAAAAGCTGTGTTATGTGCACTTTGCTCCAATGTTTTTCAAGTTTTTATTCCATTTTCGAATTCAGCATTAAATTTCCAATAAGATGGTCGTACAGGTTACCATAAAAGTCACTAAGTAACTTTACATCGAATGAACAGCTCAAACTTTAACTTATGTAGGAAAGTTTCATTCTCCTATTTTTCATTATCGCTCATTAATTTACTAAAAGGCCACCCACAAAATTGCAAATTCCATTAAAAGTAGCGCATTTAACCAGCTTTCAGGATTCCTAGATCAGAATTTTAGAGAATTACTTCCTATTTTGGATTATTTGAGATTAGCAATTATCCTAGGGTTAACTCACTGTAACAGATGGATTCCTAGATCGGCGAGAGTTCACAAAAAGATCCCAAGATAAGCGTCGGTGATCATTTCGCCTTACTGACAGGAAAAAATGACGATATTGGGTTAATCGTAGGAAACCTAGTGGTAGAGGAGGGCCTTATGAATAACTCGTAATTCTAGATTAACCCCGTGGAGTAACGATCCCTCTTTCTGGGTTAACTCTGCTTTGTTTACTGTATGGTTATCGCTCATTCGAGAGTCAACACACTGTAACAGATGGTTTTCTAGATCAGCGAGAGTTTCCAAAAAGAGCCCGAGCGAAGCGTTGACGGTCATTTCGTCGTGTTGATCGGACGAATTATGATCATGAGATAATCCTAGGAAAACTCTAGTGGCAGAGCTGGCCCTGAGGAATAACTCGTAACTCTAGATTAACTCCCTGGAGTAACCTTGCTGGATTAACCTTTCTTTACTGTATGGTCGAATGGACCCCTGGTGGATTATTCCGTCTTTAGTTCTCCATGGTGCAAAGGGCCCTTGGTGCCCAGGATTCTCTTAGCGAACCCAGGGAGCTGATGTGGCTTTAAAAGCGCACATTTATTCACGAAACTCCCTCTCTTCGCGGAAAGCCCCTCCGAATCGACTCCAAATGACAGTTTAATTCTCGAGATTGTGTTCCCGAGATAGTCTGGAAATTACGGTGTAAACGCGAGAGTGTCGATGGAAACGGCCGCCGATCGGCAGTTGTAATATCGTGTTGTAGCTGAAGGGGCTGGTTTTACGAACACCCCAAGGAAAGAGCGGGAAGAAACGGCGCCTATTACGTCCACGCCAGCCGCGTTTTCGGTGTCGCGGCCCTCGCGTGATTCCCTGCCCTTACCTCCAACCCCTCGAATTCCCTTCTCCCCTTTATCAACCGCCTTATCTCCCCGTTTATTAATATATGCCCTTACCCCTGGTGACCTTTTTTTAATACGTATTTTCCTTTACACTTAACAACTGCCACGGTTTCTCGTCCTATTAAAAATGAAAAATCATTAAGGTGTTCCCACCCCGATGTTGTTTGGACTTCGTAAGAGTCTTTGAAATACATTAATTTCCTCTTCATCGCGTGGAAAGTCTATTTCCACTCCAATAATTACCTGCTACAACCTCGAACTACGTTTCATGGACACTTTCTTTCGACAATACTTTCTGTTACCCTGAAAAGAAAAAACTCAACCACACGCGACTATTTCACAGCATGGCTTCTTTATAAGGCAGCAAAAACATCGTTTTGACCGATTAATTTTTGTCGGAACAACTTCAATTTGCGAAATATTCATTAAGCTTCAAAATACTGCAATTTACCTGTCATCCCGAGTTGTTTACTCACCAATTTGTAGCACGACATTCTTAAATGGTACTCGGTTGAATTGAGTAACTACAAGAAAGGAGAAGTGAAAGCATTAATGCGTTTTATGCTGATCGTAATGGCATCTACGTCAACGGCGTAGTAATTATTTTTCAGGACTTCTTTGACTTCGGGGATACCCAGGTCATTATGTATGGTGCTGTTTTTAACATACCAGGGGGCATATCAGCCTAAGAATCCTATTTTGAATCGTTTGGACACTTTTAATTCGCGAATCACAAGCTGATCCCTAAATGACACACACATATTCCCAGACAGGCCGAAGAAGTAGGAGGTATATCAACTTTTTTGACTGTAGATTGAGTTAAGGGATTATTAGTAAATGTTTAAGAGCGTACATGAAACCATTTCCATTATACCCTTACATGAGCAAACGAGTCTAGGGAGGAACTTGTAAAAATCCTGTTTCCTCGTTGGAATTATCTGCTCCTCCTGCAGTGTGAAAGATTTAGGACGCTCCGTTATCAAGAGTATGATAACACTCAAAACTTACCACTCCTAAGAAGGCAAAATAATCGATCATTAATTTTTAAAAACCCACCAATAATATGTATCAATCCTCGATCGATCTAGCTGCGGTTCACAAGACGCTAAGCCGCACTCCAACTTTTATATCGTTTTCCAATTTAATCTCCATAGACAATGTGCCACTAACTAATGCGTGCATTACTTCCCAATATTTGTATCATTTAAATGATTAACAGGAGTACAATCCAGTTCTTAGCGACCGACCCGACAGTTCCGCCCCCCCCCCCCCCCCCCCGCTCAACACTCCTTCAACTAACCTTTGGGTGGGCTCCTTCCGCCCTTTGTTCTCCCGGCATCACCACTTTTCCGTCCGCCCGAGGGGGTCATTCGTGTACCTGCCACCTTGGTAAGCACTAGCCTCTCTGGTGCTCTGGTTGAATCTACAGATTTTTCCAGGGATTTGGTTAGGCTTAGTAAATACCGTTTATGAACACAGAATGCACTCACGTAAACCCTTGTTAGCCCCCCCCCCCCAGCCTTAGCTTTCATCTCTGTTTACTAGCTCCCCTCGCCTGAGCTAGAATCCCATATTCGTAGGTTGCATTGGCAATTTTTCATCTCTGTCTGTAGATTCTACAGCCAGATAATTTAAATGATTAATTTTACACATTTAAGTATCGAAGATGAAAAATTGCCTATGCAACCTACAATATGGGATTCCAGCTCAGAGGAGGGGAGCTAGTAAACAGTGTAGAACCGTAGAGGTCTACTGTCCCGCTTTTTTTATTTTTTATTACATCGTTTGAAAAATGTGGTGAAAAATTGAATATCATGTTCACATGTTTGTGCACTGATAACCTCTGTACGGAAATAAGTGCAATAAACTCGCTTATAAGGTCATACTACACGGATGCTAAGCCCCTTGGGATACGCACCTAAGCTCTCATTCCCTCATTCGCTATTACCGAAAGAAACTGGAGCAACTCTGTTAAATGTTAAAACAACTTCGATGGCCAAGTAAATAAAAACGACAGCTCGCCTCGCAGTCTTCTCTCCCTCTTTTCGCCAAGGGTTATCCGATGATTATGTTAATTCCCGGACGAATTTGAAAGGTAGATCAGAGCTCCCCTCCCAGAGGGCATCGCTTCCAGACCCTTTTCTAATCTAATCGGAGAAACCAGCTGGCAACTTTTCATATTTCCCCTCCCCTATTCTCTCAAGCTACTTGTTCCTGCCCATCTTTTTGAGGGCATTATACGTTTAGGAAGTAACCCGCTTTTTAAAATGGAAATGTATGTTGATCTCGTTCGGACTCTTTGGAAAGTGTTCACTCCCTTACCGTTGCGAGTTCCATCCCAAATTAAATTCAATGTTCTCGATGATACTTTCTACGAACGTTGCACTTTTTTGCACCAATTCGATAAATGGTCGAAGAAATGTTAACGCGATGCCATTCATTTCACCGTTATTGTGAATCGTTCCGACTTATTTCGTGTAGCGGTTCTCATAGTTCCGAGTCCGACGTGATGCGGAGAAATTTATTTTTCGGGCTCCCCAATCTTTTCACGCTACATGGTAGCAGAATTTGATTAAAATATTCCTTCCAACTTACAAGATCTTATGAGCGAATTTCCTTAAATCATCATATCCCCCTATCATTTATGTTAATTTTGTTTAAATTTGTGTACTTTGGGGATAAATAAAATGTTAAGAAGTTATGATTAAACTTTTCCACGTAATATTGCGGTTCACTAATAGGTTTGGGGATTTTCACAGAATTTTTTTAATCGTTTCTATGGGTTTTGGGTTTATTATTTTTAATTACTTACTATTCAAGAGCTGTAATAGGTTATAAGTAACATAACGGATGGATAAAATTATATGGATGGATGTGTTTTATTTCTCTTATGACCTAGTATCTATTGACTATCTATTTCTTGCGCATTCTTGAAAAACGTGTTAGTCCATTTTATCTCATAAATTCTTTTTACCCGAGACAAGATTAGTGCTTCACGGTTCCATCGACTTTGGTTATGGTGAAATTACGTTGATTTTATATTGAAGGATGGTCATTATACTAGCTCCAGAACTTTGGCTCATAGGTATAAGTAATATAACGAATGGATGAAATGTTATTGATTAATGAGTTTCTCTTGTGACGATGAAGTCATCGTAGAAGTCAATTAAAAGAGAAGACACACTGATCAGAGGAATTTGATTATTGGGTTCGATTTTATCAAACAAAACTCTCCATGTCTTGAGAATTCTTCGTCGTTAGAGACAGTTGTATTTGATAAATTCCTTTTCCCCGAGACAAGATTACATCTCCACGGTTCGCGTCACCGGAAGAGGGCTTAACTCGGCTCCGTTAGCGCACGATGCAATGGCGCACTGAGGGGTGAAAGGTTTTTAGCTTAACTAAGCAGCGAAATGGCGTCGATATGGCGAGGAAGAATGTGAACGGAATTTCCAAGGCCGTAGGTGGCGGGAAGAGTAAACAATTGCTAACTAGAAGAAAGGGGCCTAAAGAGCGTTAGAGGTGAGAATTGGCACGAACGAATGGAAGTGGGATGAGGGGAGGGTGATAAAGGAAGGGGAGAGGAGAGGAGAATATGATGAGAAGTGGGGGTGGAGAAAGGAAGCTACTGATTGGCTGAGGATGCCCCGACTGATTGCGCCCTCTCTCCCGCATTATCTCTTTAGATATTCACCCCCACCCCTCCCCCTACACCCCCTCTCCACCCCTACTTCCTTTTTATATCGCCCTAGATTTTTTATAAGGGTCGGTTTTCTCGATAAAGAGTGTTTATTTAGTGCCCGTTTCCGAAACTGAATCGTTTCGACGTTTAGAGAGAGTGAGACTATTCCGTTTTTGATATTGAAATCCTCAAGTTACGTCTCTTGGTCAAGTACGATACGAAATTCACGGAAAATCCTCTCTCTAATTTGATAATTCGACGTTTTGTTTTTCAGCAAAATTCATTCAATGTTCAAAGAGCATTCAATAAGTCGCAATTTCTCTATCAAAATCAGTCAAATGGCATTGATTTCATCACTATCGAGTGAGCCACTGTCGGTATTTGATTTATTTATTTATTTTTTTAAAAGCGAAATTGTAATTTGTTCTCAAAAGAGCGCAAAAACCTGTTGGTTCCCATAATGAATCGCATTCCAAGCTTGTTAAATTTTGCAGACATCAGTTGTTTGAGTTTCGCCGTCAAGTGAGGCTATTCCGTATTTTACGGTGAAATACTTATTATATGTCTCTTGGTGAAGTGCGACACGGAATTTATCGAAGGTCCCCTCTCTAATTCAAGAATTTGATGTTTTTGAGCTAAATTTTTATAGGTTCTCATGTGCGAAGTGATTTTTCATGGATTTAATAGGCGATGATCTCTTTGTCGAGTACGATTTGAAATTTGTCTATTATCTCTTTGATTTTTTTTTCTTTTTTTAAGCACACATTTTAATTTGATCTCGAAAACGAGCAAAAAGTTCCTTTTTGCGAATTTCCTTGCACATAGTTACAAAATCGAAGTTGGGGGGAAATTTGCTTACACTCCAGCCTTTGTTGATTGTAAATACTGAAAAGAGTGTAAATCAACATAAAAAAATGAAACAGGCAAAATTTACAATAGTCAACCTGAAAAAAAGAGCACGATTAGGGTAACAATTGAGACAAAAAGTTATGATGTAATATCATGGTCTAGTTGAAAAATGTTTAAAAAACCAAAAATCTCGACGTTTTTGTCTGTTGAAAGGGTCCACAAGAATGATAAGTGCGTAGAAAAGTCCTTCCTCAAATGGTCGCATACGCTAAGGTCGCTAAGGCTTTACTCTAAGAGTATCCTTGGTGGCTACCAGTGTGGGTTCCGATCAAATCGTGGAACAACAGCCCACATTTTTACCCTACGGCAGGCCATGGAGAAATTCATGGAACATGGTATTGATCTCCATATATTATTTGTGGACTACCAGCAAGCTTTTGATAGTTTGAACAGAAGAGCGATTTTAAATGCTCTACTGGAAAATGGAGTTCCTGAAAAGCTGGTCAGGCTGGTGGGTATGACCCTCCATGACACCTCATCCAGAGTTCTTGTCCGTAATAAAGCAGGGGGCCGATTCAATGTTATGTCCGGTGTCAGATAGTGAAACTCCCTCTCAGCAACCCTTTTCAACATTGCCTTGCATGAAGCAGTGAAGATGGCTGACAAGAAGGGCAATATTGTGAATAAAACACAGATCCTAGCATACGCTGACGACATTGCTATCCTGGCTCGCAGTCGGAATTCCCTGGTCGAAGCCCTAGAAACAGTATGTGAGGAAGGAAACCGTATGGGACTCAGGATCAACATGGACAAAACCAAGTACCTGAGGACAGTGTCCACTTCTGGAGCCCCTTGTCAACTACAAAGAATCGTTCTGGGTGAATTCGAGTTCCATAGCGTACGATGAACTGCCGGAACCTTGTCCAGAACGAGATTAGCATTAGACTAATGGCTGGCAATAGAGCGTATTTTGCCAACGTAAAGCTGTTCTCGTCGTCTTCTCTCCAGGACCACAAAACTCCGTCTTGATAAAACTCTGGTCCTCCCTGTCGTATGTTTCGGTAGTGAAACCTGGACAATGCGAATGGATGACGAGAGGAGACTGAGAGTTTTCGAAAGGAAAATAGTAAGGAAGATATATGGAGGAGTTTGGGTTGGTGTGGGATGGAGGAGAAGGAATAATCGTGAAATTGAGGCAATTCTGGAAAACGAGGATATTGTTAGGTTCATCAAGACGAACAGAATAAGATGGCTTGGCCACGTAAATAGAATGATTGCGGATCGGGGGCCAAGATCAATGCTGAGGGCGAGAATTGAGTCGAGGAGAAGAAGAGGAAGGCCGAGAAACCGATGGCTTGATGAGGTGACGCGAGACCTGCAAACTGTACGGATGCAGAGATCGCAAGCTACGGACCGGGAAAGATTGAGATTGGGACTTCGGGAAGTACTTGTTTGTTTGAGTTCCGAGGAACCCACATACACTGTAAATATGAGGGAGCAGGTAAAATTGCTAGAACCTCAAAAGATAGTGAAGGTTTAGAACAGAGTGATTGTCAATATACAGACGAACTGAATGAATGAATCCCCTTGGGCTAGTCCGGCTTATTAAACGGGTGTTCTGTCCCCGTGTAGGATTTTCCATAAAATACCCCATAATTCTCAACGCTTCTGGTCGTCCTCCACCGGTTTATTGCTAACTGAATGTTATATTACGATTGTTAAGTCTAATCTTAACACTATTCATCAGCTTTCTTTTCGTCGTTCGGAAACGATATATTATATTAACTTGTCGACTAGAAAATTAATAGCAGTCAAATAGATAGTAAATTGAATGGTAAATTTGAGCTATTCATGGGTTGTGAACGACCGTAGTGGATAGTTCAATGTGAAACGAGGCCACACAAATTCGTACTCGTACCTATTGGCGGTGTAAGTAATGGTGTGTAGGTGGAGAAACGGTGGGGGTAAAGGGAAGGGAAATATTTGATATTTGAAAGGAACAAATAACTAGCTCCAATTGATTTAGGGGAGGATGAATTGGAGAGTTCTGCGCGGAGATAGTTATGAATGGAGGGTTGTTAGGTGGTGCTGTTGAAAAGGGTTGGATTGAGGGTAAGAGGGTGAGCGGGGAGGGGTTGCTGGAATTACGAGAAGCGGGGGAGGGAGGAATGAAAAGAGATGGGGCGAAGGGAGAAGGAAAGGGGATGAAAAGAGATGGAACGAAGGGGGAGAAATATGGGGGAAAGGTGGGGAAGTTGAATGTGGAAGAGATGAAGTAATCCAACGGCGGTTCATCAGGAGCGGCACGTACTCACACTGACGCACCGCACGTCTGTCCGCAGTCTACGGGGGCGGCGGACACGGGAGGCGGCCGGGGGTTGGGGGTGGATGCCGCCCCCGGTTTCTCCCCCATCACAGCTGATTGGATAGTCCCTTCATATGAAAATCACCGTGATAACGAGACATCATTAGCGCCCACTGGCGTTAAATTTTGCGCCAGATTTGGCGGAGGTGGTCGGGGCTCCGCCAAAGGAAATGAGCGAGGAGCGATGGGGGTTTTCGGGATGAAGGTGAGAGACACGGGGGTTCGGGGGCGGCGGCGGGGGCGGTGGTTCTTCCCTAACCAGTTCATTCGTTCCAATTCGTCCACCCCATTTGCGCGGAGTTGGCCGCAGGTCCCTTAACAAGATGCGCCACCTCCGCCGTCCTAATCCCCCGAAATGCGGTTCTTTTGAGCGTTCGCTGCAATTCGGCTAAAATTGCGGTTCAGAGAGAGGAACGGAGAGAGTAAAAGTGAGGAAGAGAGAGAGAAAGAGAGGAACGGAGAGAGTAAAAGAGAGGAAGGGGTATAGAAAGAGAGAGAGAGTGCGAGAGAGAGTGCGAGAGAAATCATGGAATTAGAAAAATATATTTATTCACTAAAAACTAATTTTTTGTTCCTATATTTGGCCGAATTTGAATTTGTCAAACTCGTTTAGGAGTGCTTAAAAACACTGTTTTCACGTTAGGGATGGGACATCGAAGCTGCAACATCGAGAGCAAAACATCGATGTAGTAAAACCATCGTTGAGTGACCATCGATGTTTTCCGATGTCGATGTTGGAAACCCCAAAACATCGATGTTAAATTCCATTATTTTTTAAACCAACCAAGGTAGGTAAAAGATTGAAAAAATATATGAAAAATGAGTTATAATTACCAATCAAAAGTTACAAAAATAAAATCATCAATAGTTAGGAGGCATACCTGTTATAGGTAGGTAGGTAGGTACTCAATTTTAAAGGTAGGTACAATGTATAAACAACTAAGAGCCAAACCAAACCCTTATTTATTTATTTATTTAACGGGACGACAAATACAGAAAAAGATAAATATGCAGACTGAATAACAATAATTTCATACCAACGGTTAACAATATGGAGCAATAAGACATAAAACGAGAACAATGAGACACGAACATTTATAAATACTGACGAAAAATACCTAAGATTTCAACAAATTTCTCATTTTTGCTAAGGAATCATTAAAAAAGTCATAGTTGAACAGACCATATTTGCCTCCCTTGGCATTCTCAGAAGAGGGCGGTTGAATAGGTAGTTTCTGTCTGCAAATGGCGTGTGGAAGACAGGTGGATCTCGCGTGCGGTGCAGAGGGACCAACAAATCGACCCTGGAGAGCAGCCGGGGACAATCAATTTTTCCATTCACCAACTTATGGAAGAAAGAGAGGTCCGCTCCAACTCGTCTAGTCTCAAGTGGGGTCAGGCCACTTCGAGCATACAGTACACCATAGTTGACAGAGAAGCCAGTGCGGGGCACTCCGGTCCTAAATCCAAAGAATCGGAGGAAGCACCTTTGCGCGTTTGCTCAAGTTTGTAGGCGTGTAACCTCGTAGTTTGGAGACCAAATCACGTGTGCAGTACTCCAGGATGGGCAAAACTAGTGCACGGTAGAGCAGCACCAGCGCTGGGGGATCTGTGAAATCGCGCGACGCCCGCTTCAGGAATCCCAGTGCTCTCATAGCTTTGGTGCAGACAGCGTCGATATGGGCAGAAAAATCCAGTCCCGCATCAAGTAAGACCCCAAGATCGGAAAAAAAGAAAAAACCGTGTGAGTTCCTCTTCTCGTTCTCTACTTTTTAGATGTCTCAATCCTGCATGGCTGACAACATTTGACGAAAAAGCGAACTTCTGTTTCTGACAGATGAACATCGATGTTGTAATGCTGTACCATCGATGTATCAATGACATCGGCGTTGCCTACATCGATGGTGGCAAAACATCGATGTTCTCTATCATCGATGTTTAACATCGGACATCGGATATGAAACATCGATGTTTCAAAAACATCGACATCGATGTCTCATCCCCATTTCAAGTGTGTAATTTTTAAAATTTTCCAGCGGAAGCCCCCGTACCCCCCTTCAGCTGGGGGCCTAGCCCCCCACACCCCCATGTTGGCCCGCCCCACCACCTCCACATTATGATACGGCCCTTGGGGCAAATAGTTTGGAGACCCCTGCCTTAGACCATCAACATCTTGAACCTCACATATCTGAAAATATGAAAAGCAAATCATGTCTGTGCAGCGTTGATATCGTATTGAAGTTGATACGCGATTATTAGGTATATTTTTATGTTTTCTCCAAAACCCACTATTTTTAGGTACTGTTTTAATCAAAATTTAGTTTATTTCAACTTTTTCTTTTACCGAATTTTCTAATTGAGTAATCGAAAACTACCAAATTCGCTGCAGTTTACTATTTGCAGTGGTCTAGAGCATTCATGCGATGTTGGGTACCAACTTACGTTAGCTAACAGCGTTAATCATTAGATATCAGCTTTTTTTCTTAGAAAATTATATTTTAGTCTACAGGGGAACACTGTCTCAAGGCATCATTCACTCGCTTTGGGGAGAGGACTACGGGGAAGCAGGAAAGAATTTATATTATAATTTTAATATCACCGGCTCGCCTGAAATTCCCGTATCGGTCATTGATGGGAATTCTTCCCGTTTTTCAATATCTGCGCCAGCTACGAGTTGATCAAGGTGAAATTCATTCGACGTGTCATGTTAAGTGTTATTGTTGTACCTACTTGACTTGAAATAATAGGCTCATTGGTTTTTATTATTTAAATTATATGTACGATTGCTGAAATAACAAAAGATCTTTTATAAACAACTCTTTGTTGAAGTGAATGTGCACACTCCAACAGCGTTACTTTCTTCCGTTCTCTCTCTGTAAGGGCTATGACTTTGACACAAGAAAACAATACCTACTGATCTGTTTTTAAATTGTGCCGATTGTGTCGGCTGTCATAATTCCAATGGGATGAGGGATTACTGTGACGTTTTTGATTTATGTGCGAAGAGGTGAAACGTAGGAATTTAATTTGATGCCGTTAATTTTCAGTAGGAGGGTGCCTACTATTTGTTTTTATTACGTGAAATCGTTTATAATAGATTTATGACGCTGATGTTAGAGATGGAGTGCCTTTGAGCGATCTAGAATAGAGAAGCACTGAGGGGCAGAATGAACCTTGATGCTCCTTTCTTTCCTGAACGGGGATGAAACTTACCAAGCCAATTTGATAATATTCCAAATCTAAATCAGAATATTCGAAACCCGTTTAAAAGCTCTCCACGCGAATTTGAGAACTTCACAATCCATGTTAAGAACACTGCATGCCAAACCACTTTGAGGGCTTTCCAAACAAATACAACATTCCAAGCCAGAAAGAAAATTTTACCAAACCAATTTTTGAACGTTTTAAACCAAAAGATGGGTTACAAAAGATTATCAACTTTTTGAAAAAGAAAACAATTGATGTGGGAAATTAGTATAAATATTCAAGAAAACAAATTTATTTAATTTAACTTTTTTTTGTGGTTCAGAGCTTACGGCTGAATCACTGGGGTTTATTATTCAATATCATTCATTTGGCTTGCATTCATGATTTGAATTTCTACTAAGCTTTGGAGTGTGTGTGTTTCACAGGTGATAGAGCGATTATTGAATTTCAGGAGGCACACAAATATGATCAACTGATCAATCCAAATAGGTATTTTGGTTGAGAACCGATTTACGTGCTCTATGCGTATCTCCTGAAATTCAATAATCGCTCTATCACCTGTGAAACACGCACACTCCAGCTGAGTAGAAATTCAAATCATGAATCTCTGAATAATGAACCCCTGTGAAAGAAATTGCAGCATTTTTTTTTTTTTCAAGCGCGATTACAATGGAAAAATATTCTATCTGAAAATTTTAAATATTTTAAATATTCTATTTGAAAATATTCTATTTTAAATTACGTATATGGAGCATGCATATCAGAATGCTTCAACCTGTGTACCGGTTATAAACCCTTTTAGGAGTTCACTCCAGTATAAAAGTTGATCCGAAGCCATGCTTGTTCCATGTTGAAATATGTGTCGAGAAGTCACCCCCAGCGCATCCTATTGGCGACGTCAATAAACTATTAGCGCTGTGGGCAGGGAAGGGGACAATCAGAGCTTCACTGACGAAACCCCCTGTCTCATCCCATTATCGTTTCGTCTCGTCATCGACTGCCATCTCAGTTCACGCGCAAATTTCTAGTTTTCTTTATTTTCTCTTTTCAGCTTTCAATTCGTTTATTGTGTTCTTTTTAGAGGCAGTGCACTCAAGGTTTGATTTATCATTATTTTTCCATTTTTGATCTTTTCAATTTCCAGTTTTCATTTCTCTTTCTTTAATATTTTTAATTTCGTTTAATCCCTAGTGGAGAGGAGCTTTTATTTCATTTGCATTTCCTATTCTGAAGTACAGTTAATTTCCCCTTATTTTGTGTTTTCTTTATCATTTCCAAGGTTTCGATTTATTATTTTTCGAGTCTTTTAGTAAAAAGGCTCTGGTAGCAGAGAATTTCGTTTAAGGAATATTACAAGGTTCCTTACAAATATCAGTTTGCAATCGGGTACTTTATGGAATTGAGTAAAGCGGTTGATGACAAAAGTTTATCATTAAAAATAAAACAAACCGCAGAAAGAATCTATGATCACTGCTCGTTCTCCCCTGGTGCGTCATAGCTGATTAGAACCGACCTCGGCCTGCTATAACGTCTCAAGAAAGTAGGTTAAGACGACTATTACTCCCGCCGCGGTAAAAAAAAATCATTATCATTATCGTGAGATGTAAATATCATTATCGCCGTGATTTACGAGGAGATACGCAAGAATGAAGATCTCGCGCCGCGATACTGGCAGCAGGCGAGGGGGCCCCCGCTCGGTTATGAAACTCAAATGAAATCGTCCCACTTTCCCTTGTTTACTCCGCCGCGGCGGTTGGAGCCCTCGGAGCCGCGACAATGACGCGGCCTAACGCTCCAACTTACCCCTAGACGGCGTAATAGACTCCTACACCCCCTCATCAAGCGGTTGGGGAGGCCCGCGAGGTACCTTCGGCAGGAAAATGGGTATCTACCTACTTTACCTATAGTCGGTATTACAGCATTAGCGTGGTAGGCCACACTTGAGAGGCTCGCATGCAGTTTCTCTAAAACACGTCCTTCAATGTACCCCCCCTTCAGGGGCGTATAAAAGGGGGGGGGGGCGAGGGGGCCGGGATCCTCCCGAAATTTGGAAAATATAAATTAATCTTGTATTTTTCGGTCCTACGGTGGAAAACACCAGACTAACCTGGACGGCTGGGACCTGCCACCTCAACAAAGAAAGAACTCATCATTGCAATAATTGTAGCTCCATCCCGCTTCACGTCAGCAATAACAAGCGACGTGTTCTAGCAATTAGAGAATAGCATTCTCCGGTTGCTGGCAGCAATTTTGAATAGGCTAAGTTACTTTCGTTTATTCAACATTTATGCTATTCACTTGCATTCAGAATATTGCAGTTTTTTTTAAAAATAATGTTAATAAAATGGAACCTTTGTTTCAATCATGTATTTTTTTTACACCTTTCCAAGTTATTAACTGAATATTATTTAGGCCTAAAATATGTTTTCCCCTGGGAAAAGAACTACTTTTCTATCATTCTTTTTTTAGTGCTAGAATAGTTAAACATGTGATTTTAGACACCTGATTTGAAAAATTGATGGAATACCCCCAGAATCCCCGGTATTCTCGCCCCCCCCCCCCCCCCCCGAAAATATTGCATACATACGCCACTGCCCCCCTTCTACCATCATCAACAAAATACGGGAATATAAATTTGATCATAATAACAATAGTATATTCCAGTAAAATATTGCTGGCCTCAAACAAGTTGGGTGGGCTATCCACATACGTCATTTTGTCATTTGATGTCCTCGGCCTTCACATTCGTTTTTCGTATTCGTTATCGGACCCCCCCCCCCCCCCCCCCCAAAAAAAAAAAACTTATTTGGTACTACTATCCAAAACTAGGAGTGCTACTGTCCCCTAGGTGCAAATGTTTCAAGTAAGTCGTGTTATGAAAAGAAGAACTCTGATGAAGAATTATTTAAATTTCAAATTAAATAAAATTAAGAAGAATGGATTAAATTTCAATGAACGAAGATTCACTATTATATGAGGGTATTTTAGTGTATTTTTATTTTTTAATATGCCTAATAGTTTGAGTTAATTGGAGAAAAATAGGTTTACCCCCCCTCCCCCCTCTCCCATGAGTTTTTGGAAAAAAAACATTGGGAGTGTTACCGGCTGTTCTGGCAACACTGTTAATTGAAATGAGGCAGGAAGAAGCTGGCTGGAGAGCGTCATAATATGATGACTATATCATAGTTCACCCAAAGACGTGAGATGTCACAAAAATTATCCATCTCGAGCGTTACCTTTGTTGCATCAATAGTATTCGATTAAAATTGTGAATTACAATGGCAAAAGGAGAGCTTGAGGACAATTTTTCGGAGCTATCGTCTCATATCTGTCCAACACTCGGTTAGGTTGGGAATAGTGTTTCCACGTTAAAACATCACGAGTGTTACTCATGATTCAACGAAATTGGTTAAAAATTCAACAGTGTTTTGCAAATGTATTGAAATAGACATTTCTACTATTTTGCAATAAAAGATACATTTTTAACAGAAAGTCGTTCGTTATCTAGCTGTTTTCTTATTCGATTTGCACGTGTCACGAGTGTTACCTTACCATGGATAGTTTTTGGTACTTTAAAAAATGTTTAAAGTACCAACATGTAATGTACAAATTAATTAGAGAGACATGCGATACCATTTTGAATCTAGTTTAGGAATAGGAAGACTTTTTGGGTGGTTTTGTGAGCTTGAAGACGAGTACACTTTTGCGATTTGCTCCCTAGGCGGAGGTTGGTTATGTGCCAGGAGGAAGGTAGTTAAGTTGAAATGAGTGACAGCATTAATTTAAAAAAATAAATTCATAAGTTTGTCAATAATAAAACTTTAGTTCCTGCGATACTTGATGTTTGCTTGGGATGTTGATATTCGATTAAACCACTTCAAATCAAATCAAATAATTTATTTGTATAAGTGTGAATACACATTACAATGAGTTTGCATTGTTTAAAATGCAACAAAAATTGTGGTACATCTATATATATATATAACAATTTATCTTAAAAAAAAAAAATTATCTTCAAGCTGTTAAAAAAAAAAAAAAAATTGCGCTCAAAAAAAGAAATAATAATTATCATATTAACATAGCGGTATTTAAATAATAGCATTCATGATTGCGCTCATAACAAAACACCTTGTCGTCACCCACATCCAAGATTCTTTCCAACGTATCCAGGGCGTACTCACTGGGAACTGGGAATCCTCCGGGAACATATTTCTCCAGATAGTATTTTCTGTGGTGATGGTAGAGCGGGCAGACCAACATGAAATGCACTATCGTCTCCAGTTCATTCATGTGCGCTCCTTTTGATATGGAATACAAGTTTCCCCTTATATGCCATTCTCACTTGTGCAATGGCCCTCTCAAGACATCTCTTCCCGCTCCAAGGTATTTCGCTCGCCCCTGATGTGAAGTGCATATTTTGGGATATATCTCATTCATGGCATCTTGAGTGAATTGCACATTCCAAGTCTCTCGAGTACATGTTGTTTTCCCATCTTTCAAACAAATTTTGTTTTTCTTTTTTAAGAAGTTCGGGGCTTTGGTTTTTCCAAATGTCTTCAGATCCAATCAAGCTCAGCCAATGCTGTATTCCAGTGCACCAATTACGGTCTGGCAAGTTGCTTGTGCTCGTGTGCAGTGCCCTTAGTTCGCGCAAGCAGATCTTAGGCCACTTGTGCTCATCCATCCTCAAAATTTTCTCCCAGTAGTTGATGATACGTTTAAAACATGTGACACTAAGGTGCGGTCGGCCTGTGTCCAGGCGCAAGTAGTGCCCTGGAGTTGAAAATGGAAGAGAGAGTACCGCCTTCAAAAATTTAACCTGTACCACCTCGATGTCCTCGGCGTATCTCATTCCCCAGACTTCAATTGCGTACATCCGTACCGACTCCACCATGGATTGAAAGAGGGAGACTCTCGCATCCCAGGATGACATTTTCGTCTTGGCCATTGTACTGGTGGTGGCTCCTACTGCTGCCTTGGCCCGCGCGATTTGTTCTTCTTTCGCTTGGCTGTATTTCCCTGATCTTCCAAATGCTAGACCTAGAGACGTACACTTCTTCACTTGCTCAAGTTTCACCTTCCCACAGAGGATGTCTTTCGTTTTTTTAGGACGGCCATTGCTACCAATCACTAGTACCTTTGTTTTGTTCTCATTTATTGTTAAATTATTTTCTATACAATATTCATTGAAAGCTATCACTTTGGCTTGGGCATCAACCCCGAGTCCGTTAATAAAGCCACATCATCAGCAAATGCCAGTAATAGTAATTCTCTTCCACCAATGGGTAAACCACTGCAGCCCTTTGCTCTGAGTGATTCTATCAGGTCAGCCATAAATAACACAAATATCAGTGGTGACAGAGAATCTCCTTGAAACACGCCTTTAGTAACAGGTTGGCAAAAACTCTTAGCATTTCCATCTCTTATGTCGAAGTATGCTTCATAGTATAGATTAAACCACTTACTTTGATAAAGCTAGGTAGTTAGTAGATTTGTAAAATCTAAACTTCCTGAAATCCTGATTAAGGTAGTTATAATCACGCTGACTTTCAACTTGAAACTCGGAGTTCTGTCTCGCACGTGAATCGGCAAATACATTTCCCTCCACAAATACCAGCGTTTTTCTTTAAACTGCCGACAAATGTGAGTCAAACGAGACGGCCTCGCCACCCTTAAACGATGACGAGAGGTTCACGGGGGTGGGAGGAGGTGGTTAAGGGGTGGATGGTTAAGGGTTGGAAGGGGGTGGAAGTAAGGTAACAGAGAGAGGGTGCTCGACGATTAAATTGCTCCCTTCCGTCCCCCTTCCACCTTAACCGTTGCATGAGCTCGTCAACCTGATGATGTTTGAAGACGGATTTAACCCCCTCCGTCCTCCAGCGCCGCCCCCGGACCCCGTCCCCGCTCCCACCTCCCGGTTAACGAGCCCCTGTTTGACTTGGTTTTCCGTACCGGTGCCTCTTTTATACTCTTTTCACCTAATTCCCCCGCCCTCTTTGGCCTCTCTTTCGGGGGCCTCTCCTCCCTTAAAACCTCCTCCTCCTCCGCCGGCCCATCTGGCCCACCGCCCTTAAGGGGCTTCAACTCTAGTGCCAATCAACGTCCCCCGCCCCCGCTCGCTACCTTTTCCACAGGTTGAATCAAATTTTGCGAGGTCACTCCCGCAAAGTGGCCCCTAATTTGGCCCAAATCTACACACCCCTTTAACTCGAGCCCCTCTCACTTCCTCCACCCCCAACTTCGCTCTTCTCTACCATTTTCCTTCAACGCAAGCTTCTCCATACTCCCCTAAATTAAAAATCACTCCTACATCATACTCATATTTCCTGTTATTTTATCTTCTTTACCAAATGGAAGCTATAGCCCACACACAAGATATTTTGAAAAAACGCTGCAAATTCTTTCACTGGGGTTCATGCAAATTCAATGGTTTGAATTTCTACTAAGCTTTGGAGCTTGCGTGTTTCACAGATGATAGAGCGATTATTGAATTTCAGGAGATATGCATAGAGCACTTAAATCGGTTCTCAACCAAAATACCTATTTGGGTGATTCTCATTTAACGGGACAATCGCGGTTTTGATTCTGGCTAAAAAAATTTTGTTCTCCTAATTTTATGATTTTTTATAATTCTACAATCTAGATGTTACTCTCATGGTATAGTGATGTACAAGCACGCATGATTTTCGTTTGTTTCCTCAAAATTCAGGTTTTAAAATTTTATAGGTTACGAGAATGGTATGTATCCATAACAATGAGCTTTGTCAGCCAAAAAACGATAGAATTACGTAAACGATGTGTAGGTAAGGTTGAATGAGACAGATATATGATTTCAGTTTTTCCTGACTTTGTGCCAGAACAAGTATCACATTTTAATATTAGTATTTATTTAGTATCAAATATCAAACTTGAAAAAAAAAATTGTTTCAAACAGCTATGACGGCTTTTGTTTAGCCACAACAATGAAGTTTAAAATCGCCACGACAATGAGAAATCCGCACCCCCCCCCCCTCCCCCCCTTCTGCAATTAGGAGTCTAATGAACACGTATAGAACCTGAAACTTGCATTAAATAGAGTTTTTACATCTCTATCCCAAAATGAATGCTAAACGAATCAATAAGATTGATTAAGAGTGATTTTCAAACCCATAACAATGAGAAGTATGAAACGTACACACCTGTTTTACAAACGGCTGACTTCATTTTTGAGCCCCAACTGTATAGAAATGGCGAAAGCATGGTGTTTCCTCAAAGGGCAGGGTTACCAACACTGAAAAAACTTTGAATTGCCAAAAAATGCCCTCATTTGAGAGAGCTACGATGATTTTCCTTCAAACCCATGACAATGAGACAGAAGGTTAAGGACAAACTTTGAGCACTTGATTCGTACAGACTATCAAAGGTTAGTCCCACTTGTAAGCGCAATAACATCCAGTAACTAATTCTAAAAAAGTACTAGTTGAAATATTTCCGGTAAAACGTACTTTGAGCGGATAAAATTTCGGATTAAGTTCAAATTCTGACTCACGGACAGACCATGACAATGAGGTTAGAGGTACATTTCGATCAATTACCGGCATGTACAATGAAGAGTAGCCGAACTTTATGACAGCCGTAAGTAGGCCTGGTTACCACATAATAATTGCAAAAATAATTTTTGGGAAAAGTTGAACAGAAAATTATTTATCAACGAAGGACAGCGATTGTCCCTTTAAATTAGAATCACTCATTTGGATTGATCAGTTGATCATATTTGTGTGCCTCCTGAAATCCGCGCCTCTGGAGTACCACGTGTTAATACCTTCACCTGTCTTCTGAGGCAACGTGAATCCACGTCCGTAGGTGATCGGTCTGTAGTCTGTAGAACCGTGCCTAATCTGTAGGAAACCAGATATTTGCCCTTTATGAAAAAAGGAATTCAAATCTTGTCTCTTCGGAAGATAGGGAGTCCGCTGAACACACTGATTTAGTTCTTCACACGGACGTCAGATGGTTGAGTCGCGGAAAATTCCTAGAAAGGTTTCAAGAATTGTTGCCCGAAATAACAGCTTTTCTAGACGAAAGAGGTAATGACACTGAGATGTTGAAAAACGAAAAATGGCTGACTGATTTGGCATTTTTGACTGACATCACAATGCACTTGAACACCATTAACTTGGAGCTTCAAGGTAAAGGAAAAACTATTATTGAGATGATTAGCTTAGTAAACGCATTCAAAAGTAAATTACAACTTATGATAGATCAACTGAAACGAAAGGATCTGAAACATTTTCCGTCTTTGAAAGCAAGGATTCCTCAGTTGAATTATGATACGTATGAGGCTGAATTATCACATATTTTGGGACAATTCAAAATGCATTTTTATGATTGCAGTAAATTGGTAAATATAGCATCATTTATGAGTTATCCTTTTTCATGTAAAAACATTGAGGAATTAGCTACTGAAGTAGCAAGTCAGTTTAATATGAACTCATGTTCTGTTGAAAATGAGTTGGTGCAGATTATATCAGATATATAAAGACATCTCAAAGCTACAGCACCTGCTCCTCTGATACAAATTTCTGGTGTTTTATATCTGCCCCAAGGTGAGACAATTCAACGATTTCGTTTTTAAATATAAACTAGTCAGAATCTCAAGATAAATACAGCTTCTTACAAATTTCTGGTGTTTTATATCTGAAGGTAAATATCCGAATCTAAGACAAATCGCCCTTCAACTGACGGCAATGTTTGGGTCAACTTACTTGTGCGAGTCTGCATTTTCTGAAATGAAGATAATTAAGTCAAAATATCGCAATCGACTAACTGACGATCATATGGGCATAGTTGCAGCCCAATGTTTCTGAACTGATACTTTCGAGCGCGTCCCGGTTGATTAATATTTTTCTTTCGGCGCGAATGACGACTCGTTACTGTTCTTCTGTTCCTACGTTTTTGTTGGAGTTTTGTCTTCAGTTTTTCTTCTTTTTATACCTGGGGTTCCGTAGGTTTACGTGCTTGTGCCCTTATGCGCTCTCGACGAATGGCTCGAAAGAAAAACCGGTAAACGAACCCGTCGCTAATTAGTTGGACATCTCGTACGACGAGAGGAGCTTTAACGTCAATCCTATTTCTTCTCCCACGGACGTCACGTTCAGCGTGTAAGTGTAGGCAGGTGCTTGGAAAGAACTGGAATGGTTATAATACAAATTCGAACTTCAGAAACATCAACATAACTATCTTTTGATTAATAATTGATTGATTGATTGACGGTGTTTATTTGAACAAATAGGGAAGGATTAGGACCGTATGGTACTCTCTTCCATTCTCCCTGTACAAACTACAAATATATTATCCTTGTACAATTCAACTTTAGTCATCATATGTACAAATAACTACTGAACAATCTGCACTTAAAATTATTGGTAGGTTCAACCTTAAATAAATGAATGAATACAATTAATACTTGTTGACAGCAAAATACATAAACTTTTCTTATCGCTGATGAAAAACAATATAATTCTAATTCGTGCATTTTTACATTAATTTTTAAAACTATTAACAGAACCCCCAAAATCAAATAAATATGGGTTTAAATTAAAAAGTTTAAATGATCGCATATGAAAAGATTTGGACTGTATGATGTTTTGGGATTTGTTGAAGTAAGGCTACATTTCGTGTAGGGAAAGAATGAACATCATGCAGGAACCGGTCCTTATCAAACAGATATTTGGGCTTCTGAAACTTCAAAATTTTTAGATCCATTGAGGCTCTAGCAATCTTTTTCCTTTAAGGGATCTTCAGCCAACTCAAATTTAAGTAGTATGGTGTTAAATGAACATCTAGACTTAGCGTTACTACGAAACGTACAATAGAGTTCACAGCCACTTATAAAATGTCCGTTTGTTCAGCTGTCAAATTCCAGTAAGTCAATCCGTCTTATTCAAACAGAGGGAAAACTAAAACCTCAGCCGATCGAGCTCTAATTTGCTGCGGGAAATCAGTGGCCAACCTCCGTTGCTGGTATAGATTTCCATACACCTTGTTACAAATGTCTGATCAGTGATAAGTCCAATTCAGGTTGTTCATCTACAAGAGCCTAACGCCGTGTCCTACGTGAGCGGGAACTAAGCGATACCAGCGGGTCGGGTGGGTTCAGGGTTTTTTGCGGGGCGGGCGATTTTCCGATCAAACTATGATAACAGAGTTGTGCGTCCTGCGTGCACACGCTCTATGGCAAATCGCTAACACGCACACGCTACACGCGGCTTGAAATCAAATCGGTTTGATTTTGTCTCGCTACTCCCGCAGCGGGAGTCCCGCTACAATCGCGCGATTGTTAACATCTGTTGTCAAGGTTATTGGAGTTGTCCGAGTCTGTAGGAGTCAAAATCATTTCTCGAGTGCTTGCGAGGTTAGTCGAACAATGTTGTTCTCACTTATCAACGAAATAAGAAAACAAGAAAAGGGTGAAGAGTTATAAATTCCCCGAATTAGTTCTTTAATTCATAAATTTCATGAGATGGTTGCTTCTGCAAACGTTTATTAGAATTGTAATTGAACAGAGCTGGACTACTTCAGGCCAATGCAAATCGCCTCTCTCTGTAAGAATTTTAGAAAAAACACTCATCGTATTGATTGACAAGGTAGGTACTAACCTAACTAAAACGCGCTCTCCTCCATTCGCGGCATCGCTCGAACATCTATGTGTGTCCTATTGGACACTAGTGGCGTTTCCCGCTGTAAACGCTTGCACTCGCGTAAATCGCCGGTATCGCCAGTAACGCTGAAATCGCCTGACTCACGCTCACGTAGGACGAGGCCTAACATCTTGAATTGCGAGTGTCGACTCCCTTGCTTTGATTGAGTGAATTATGTTGGAATCAATTTTGCTCAATAGCTTGATATTTCCCAGAAGAATGGAAGAGGGGGGGGGTTTGAATTTGCGCGTATACTTATTTATTAAAATTATAATTATCAAATTATAAAAATTTAGTTACAATATAATATGCAATTACACAAAAAAATTTCATTCTTTACAAAAACAAAATTAATGATTTGTTAATGTTCCTAGAATCTACCCAAACTAACCCAGTAGCTGCTATGAATTGGAACGTTCACTGGCTTGAACAGAGAAGAGGAGCTGTCTATTTGATGGGCCTGGATGTTTCTGTTGTAGAAACATCTTTGATTCCCTACAATAATTTAGTTGATTACCGAAATGAGCTAATATGTTTGACGTTTGCAATACTTTCAAAAAAGCTTCTTCTTTCAAAAAAACTTCTTCCGGTTCAAATATTCCAAACATTTCAAAAATTCTTTCTTTTTCATTTTAAAAATACTAAAAAGAATGGTGTGCAGAGCGCTCATTCGGTGAAAAGCTCATTTTCATTTATAGGCTTTCGTCGTACTCCTCGGGAGACCGAAAACTAGAATTTGATTATTCGGAAAAGTGGCTGTGACGTTCATTCTTCAACTTTCATGTTGCGTTTTGTGCCTTGAGCTGGCATCTTGGAACTGCTCGATATCTTCAAGGCGCTCTGCACACCATTCTTTTTAGTATTTTTAAAATGAAAAAGAAAGAATTTTTGAAATGTTTGGTATATTTGAAGCGGAAGAAGTACATTTCATCAATTTCTGTTACCACGAAGGAGAACATTCACAGAAACAACACATCTAACAGCATAATTGAATTTTCTACCAGCTTCCCGTTCCGTATTCCCATTTACCTGTTCAAATTTTCGAAAATTCGTAGAATTGAACGTTTTTATCTCCGCTTGTATTTTTTCAAAGTGTGTATTAAAAAATAATTGCTTCTTGTAATACCTGCCACCGCAATACTGATTGTTATTTTTTCATTTCTGTTACAGGTGAGTTGCTACCTTTTCGTGCAGAGATTCCTGTAGATGCTGTAAGTAGATAGCATGATAGTGTGCGGACATTTCCTCCATTATGTAACTGACGAACTTGTCTCGTTTGTATCTACTAAAGATAACACAGCCCCACAAAAAAAAGTATTATTATAATTTCAAGATCCGTAAAGTAGACTAGGGTATCCCTATGTATTTTTTGATGCTCGATTCGAATCCTAAAAATCCCCTGAACCCCAAAATGTTGAGCTATGGCCAAAAACTACCCTTAAATAGGTGTTAGAACCTTCTTTTATAGTCATGGGATTGGGACGAACTACGACGTATTTTTAAGTGAATTTCTACGTTTTTTCAACTTCAGACAAGGAGAGTACTTGGGGAAAATACCCCGCCCTCAATCACCCCCTCTTAGGGGTTGAAATTTGGGTTCTCACGCTAAGTCGAGTGGGGTATGGATTTCTATGTTTTTGGGGTTCCTGAGATCGAATTTGAACTTCCTAGAGCCTGTAGGCACCTCTTAACCCCTCAATCACCCCCTCCCCTCCTAGGGGTTGAAATTCGAGTTCTTACGCCAAGTCGAGTGGGGTATGGATTTCTATGTCTTTGTTATTCCTGAGATCGAATTAGAACTTCCAAGAGTCCGTTGACATCTTCTGCCCTTAATCACCCCCTCCTAGGGGTTGAAATTTGATTTTTCGCGCCAAGTCGAATAAGGTAAGGATTACTGTGTTCGCAGATTCGCTGAAATTAAATATGATTTTTGAAAAGGCTTTCAAACTTTGTTGGGGTCTTCTCCAATGACTTTTAATTCCTTCGAATATCACATAGGTATAACAACAAAAGATGGTATTTGTGTGGTATTCTGTGAAGTGGGCACACATAATCTCTAAAAGTTTTGTAGATATTGTTCAACAATTGAAATTGAAATCTAGGTAGTTAGAAAAATTCGAAAAATATCAATGAATAAGAGTTTATTTCATTTTATGAACGGAGTCAACCTTTCTGTCAACTTTGTTTTAAAGCTTCAGTAATTCTGCGAAGTGGGCACACATAACCCATAATACTTTTGGAGAAATTGGTCAAAAATCAAAATTGAAATCTAGGGAGTGAGAAAAAGTAAAACATCAATGAACAAGGTTTTTTCATTTTATGAACGAAGTCAGCCTTCAAGATTAAAAACTTATTTAATAGTTTTATTACTTCAGTAGAGGACATATTATGTGTTTATACTTTTCGTCCGGATTTCTGCGAGGAAAGTGGTTTTTGGGAGGAAGAGGTTACGACTATAAAAATCTAAATAATCGCACACAAAAAATTTTAATATTACATCATCTTCAGTAATTAAATTTTTAATACTACATCATCTTCACTCTCCCTGGGCATTGTCAAAAAAGTCACTTGGCTGGGGAGGGAGATGGTGGTTTTAGGTGATAGTTAGGCTTACAAATGAACCACTTCTTTTTTCTCATTATTCAACCAGCTCACACTGTACAATTATGTACCCATTCTCTGCAAAAATACTATTGGTTCACTGAATCAATGTAATTTATGAAGTGAGAGTGATTAAAAATACTTTGCTCAACAATTCGAGTTCTTCACATGACGCCTAACACACTGAACATCTTGAAGAGTGCAGAGCTAAGTGGCCATGATGAAACAATTCCTTTCACAAAAACTTTAGCGGGCTTTTAAACAAAATTTAGGGAGAGAGAAGAGAGTAATGAACAAAACTTATTGGAATGAGAAGCCTGGATTTGAAATGTACAATATTCCTTCTATAAAGAATCATATTTTACAATCTATCATTTATTGAAACAAAAAAAAAAAAAAAAAAAAAAGGGATTGAAGGAGAAGACTCAGGAAAAAATCGACCAAGTCACGAACTTTTTTCGAGAACGAAGGAGAGGTCTAAACCTATCGTAAAGTCTTCTTCGATGTCACCTTTTCTTGACATCAGTTGAGCTGATGGGGAAAGCTTCAGAAAACTGTATATAAATCATAGACAAATGAATGGAGCCTTTTCTTCCATGATGTTGACAAATGCTTGCATACGAGTCTGCAACACATTGGGACATTTTCATGTGTGTTTTCTTATTTTATTTATTACTAGCAGATCTCACCCGTGAATTCGCGTTCGTGTTGACTCATTGTTCCAACACCCGTGGGTACTTTATTGAATTCGAGCCAGGCTTCATCACCTACCCCAGTAGCGTTGTTATTACGGTTGCGTTGCCGGGATAATAGTAAATCGTAGTGTAATTCGGAGCGGATTTGTCCATCGTCAATTTTTTTCGCTCACGATACTCTCGCGTTTGTTCACTGATCGTTTTGAAGTGGAAGAAGTACGGAAATGGTTGAAACTAATAAACCAAAACAAAATGTCTTATTATTGGTATCGCGTGAGCAAGTTCTCGTGACGATTTTTAAGTTTATTTTTATTACTATTTCAAGGGCTGTAGTTACCAACTTTTTTTTATTGGTATGAGCAAATTTTCGTGACGATTTTTCAGTTTATGTGCCAAAGCAAAGACATTTTCATGTCAAAATATTTGTATCTGAACCTTTTTGTATCCAGGGAGTTTGAAAATGCTGCTCTTATAAAACGGAACCTCAGCTATGTAACATGTGTCTTACAATTAAAATAATTAAGTTGCACACAACTAAAGGTGCTACCCTGGACGTATAACCCAAGAAAAAAAAAACCAGAATTTCCTTCAGCCAATACTTTTTTAGTTATGCCTCTGGGATTGTGATTTTACGTAAATTTTGAGTTTATTTAGTCGTTGTGTTCCACGTTGTAAATTTTTCCGATCGTTTTTCATATTGTTTCATGGAATTGCTATTGACTTTTGAATTTGAATTGCCGTTTATTGTAAGTGGTGCGAATCCCCGCACGAGAGTTTTATTCCTTGTCATCATATGACTCCAGAGACGTCTTCTTCATAATTTGACTCGTAGCGCCTCGATGTAGGCACAATAATTTATTGGTAAAACACAAACTTGTTTAGTTAGTGAGAATCGATTAAGCTTATCTTCCCCGCCTGAAACCAATATTATTGTCACGTCGTGACTCAACAGAATGTCCCTCTCGCCTTCATAACGACTGACAACTGACGGGAGTTGTCCAAACACTTTACGCGCCGTAAACGCCGTTACGGGTTCCTAATTGTGGAAAAACACCTGACTTTCAAAGTGGAAGGGCGGAGGGGGTTGGTTCGGATAGATGTTTACTGTACATCAATTTCCCGTATGACGAATGGCCGGGAATGCACACTCGAGTGGGACGTATTTTCCGCTTGAACAAAACAATCTCTCTGCCCACATATCATGGCCCCTTCTCACATCTCACATAGACCCTCACCACCACCCCCCTCGCCTTATTTCTCTAATAGAGATCCCAACCAACTTGTCAAACACGTTGATGGATAGTTGTTTGATTTAAACCTCCTTCGTCTCTTCCTCTCGAAAACCGGTCTACCCCCCTTCCACCCTCGCTCTTCGAGAGTAATTTAATTAATGGCGCGTCTACGGTGATCTCGGTCCATTATACTCCGTCTGGCCTTCTCTCTCCCTTCAATGGAAGTGCTCGACTTGTCTGTATTTACAACGTACAAGGATGCCGGAAGCGGTAGTAGAAATGTTGACAACGGAAAACTCGTCCAAACAATAACTTACCTTCTCCAATACACGTACTTACTCCTTTATAGGGCTGATAAATCGGTCCTTATTCAGTACGTATCGTAATAGCATTTCCACTTTACTAGAAACGATAGTAGTTTCACTACTGATTCACAGTGTCTGTACAAGACATGTGGTAAGGAAGAGCGAGCAACCACCAAGTGAAAGAGAACCAAAGTTTCAATTACTCCTGCTTAACAGTGAATTTAGAAAGATAGAAAAGAACAGAACGGATTATAAATGTTCCATTTAGAAAAGTCGTCACTGCAAATTGTTGGTGCTTGTACACTCAAGTTGGTTCTTGTACATGACTGAAGATATCAGCTCATTATCATCGTATGTACGACGTACACGGGTGCCGTAAGCGTTAGTAGAATTGCTGGCAACGGAATACTGGCCTAAGGGACAACTTACCTGTTGTAATACACTTTCCACACACCACAGTGTACGTCTGATGAATCGGACCCTATTTCAATGTGTCTGTACAAGATATGTAATAAAGTGGAGGAGGAACCATCAAGTGAATAGAACCCACACACAATCAATCAGCAGCCAAACAACACTTCTCCAAAATATACAGATAAATGGACGACGTAATCAATGAGCGTTGTGGACATTTTAGTGCCTCAAATCTGAAAACACTAGAATAGTTTTACAAAAAACAGGATTTTTAGTGGGGTTAAAAAAATGTAATGTAATCGCCACAGGCTGTTGCGAATTAGTCTTTGACAATCGAGTCTGACAGACCCTGTATACACGGATGTTTGTGGTAATAGAGAAGCACCATTTTCACGTAGATGTAGCTGATGGATATGCAAAAACTTTGGTACAGAAAACACCTTCGGTTCCATAAATGGTCAATGTTGGATCAATACAATTTTCAAGATTGATTTTTGTTTCAAAGACAGTTGTTAACGATCTTGTTGAAGGTCCCTCCATATTGTAATTCGATATTAAATAGCTCACTTGTCTGCTTGTGGTGTATAAACTTCAGTTTTTTAAACAACAGTCGACGCTTTGAAACTTTTCATCGAATCAATAGTTCTAGATTGACTACATCAATCAGTTGATGTAGAGAAGATAATTACAGGGCATTTCAACAAAGTGTGGCCCCTCATTGGAGAGAAAAATCAATACTTATTCCAACTGACAGGTGTCCCACATTGATGTTATAACGTCAGCCTCAAGTTGGGCCCGTGGTAGTAGAGGTTTCGCTGGTAATGATCACAGCTGTGTGAAGCATAAAGAGATACAAAACTGCTGTCTTATAAAGTCGGATTATTTTAAAATTAAATTAAAGATATTTTGCCTTAATTTCCTACTTATTCCGTTTGATGTTTCCGATTGATTTATAAAATCGTTAGATATGAACTGTCAGCCTTCCCACAGTAGTGGATTGAACGGCCTTGAATTTATTGATTTCACTTAACTTTATTATGAAGATATAGCATTATGTTAAGACCAGTGATGTGGAAATATGCAAAATTCGAAAACTTAATGTTGTAGTTTGTTACTAGCTAGTTGTGTAATAACGTTCGTTATTGAAAATCTATCCGAAATTCTATGTTTAGAAACTAGAAACAATCCTTGTTAAACTGATTCACGCATTTAAGCCTTCCAATGTACTGGGGGCTCGGCTACGAATTTGTACTGTACGAAACACTGCTCGCATAAAACAGCGCACTAATTGGACGAAATCTCATTAAAACACTCCTATGAAAAACGTGGAATAAAGACGAATCGCAACAGAGCGGAGCAGTATGTACTTTAGGAGAAGTAAATACTACTTTAGTCCTCCAACTGAGGCCCTTTAGAGGATTTGGCGCAGTTTAATATAGGGAAAGCTGAGGCCTCTGGAGGCAAATGAGTCTCCGGCAGTGTGTATAACCAATAAATTGCAGGGTTGGTCGTAATTAGAAAGGTTCCCCCTTGTTAAACCAAGCCAACCCATTAATCACGCTTCATTGCTAGCGCTTTCCAGAGTTGCTTATTGGAATGTCACTCACTCCGAGGGGCCCCCTACCCGCTTCGTTAACTTGTTCGCTATGGCGCATGTCCACGGGCCCGTCAAAAATACCCCCCTTCTCCACCCCTATCGTGCAGACTCCCTTTAGGTTGGGGGGGTTGGAAGGGGGTTGAACACCCCTCTCCGTGCGGGGTAAGGGGTGGTTAGGGTGTACTACCCCAACCCTTCTGTAAGGACGAAGGGTACGTTCTCCTTTCCCGTCCTTTATAACCCCTTCCTTCGTCATTCTCTCCACCGCCACCGTACACCCCCTTTCCGCCCCTCTTTTCTCAAAACCCACACGGCGCTGAAATATGCTTAATTAAAAGCAGTTGAGGATCTCGTGGAATTGCCAATATTCGCCTAATGAGAGCTAGGCTCTCTGCACAAGAGGCTTTACTTATAATGGTGATGCGTCTCCCCTACACCCTCTTCCTACCATACTGCCACCCCATACCCACACCACCATAGCCCTGGCAATCGATACACATTTAATTGGCATGTCTTGGGGTTTGTAATAACTCCCCCTTCCCATTCCACTCTGGTTGCCACCGCCGCGTTTTCCCGTCTCGCGTCTTTGTTCATTTCTCCCTCTTTTATCGCTCTTTCTCCCCTACCCCCGTTTATCCGCCCCTTATCACCTCCCTCCGCCTCCTCACAATCTTTTATTCACGTCTCACCCCTATCCCTTTCCCTCCCCTTCGCACCCATTAATATTGAACAACCCTTAATTAATACCTTGCTCTCTCTTCCTCAAAGCTTTTAATATCACATGTTACATTTCCCAATATTAATATTCACCCTGGTGGAGCTTTTCCAGCGAAATGATGTAATTTCGCGGGAAATCTCAGAAGAGCACATGAAAGGCTTTCAGGTTGCACTGAGAAGCCATAACTTTATTACAAAGACATCCAGCCATTCAGAACTAACCAATCACAACTCATTCTATTCGATAAATGACAAACGGAGTTACGCGTTGTGAGTACTTGGAAACTCCCAAAACGGTCCGCACAAGCGTTGGAATCGCAGTTCTGCTCTACTCAGAATTCTAATGGAACCCAAATGAGTGAGCATAACTCATTCATCATAGAGATCCTAACACTCCTCACCTGATATCTTTGCCGACTGCCAAACCATCGAAGGTCAACATTTTAGATCAGAACTCAACATTCATAAGTTGGCATATTCCCGCAGTTTATAGTTAACTAGCACAGTATTATTAGCACAGTACTCACTGACTGAAGTATTGAATTTTTTGGCATAACACAATCGCATTTTCAAGACGCGTGTCTGGCATTAGTGCTACAACCGAAACCAACAACTTTAATTCTTTGGATACTGTCCACTCATAGAACCCCTTTTCATTATCACAGTCTAAACTTTTTATCTACTTTGAATTAAAAGCTATTTCATAATATAGAACCATCTATTGATTCAGCGGCTCTCTCTCACATTTTTAACCATTGATATCATTGTTCAATATTTTTTATAATAGAAGGAACGATTATTGTTGTTTAGAGACCAGAAAATATGAGGATATACTGGGACATCTTTTCCCAAAACATTTCTCAAGATTTACCAATTCAGTAATCCGAATTCCTTACATAACGCTAAACAGAGTTGGGTAAGAACTAATTTTCAACTAAAAACTAAAAGTAAAACTACTTTAGTTTAGTTTCATTGCTTTCGAAAACTAAACTAATAGTTTCAGTTTGTCGTCGAAACTAACGGACAGAACTAAATTAGTTCTTACTTTGATTGGAGAAATTAAAGCTAAATTAGTTTCAATATGAGTTTATGGATACGAACTAGAACTAAATTAGTTCCAAAATTAGTTCTATTTAGTTCAACTAATTTTTAGTTAACTAGTCCCAACTCTGCCTACATGTCAGTTAGATACCACTTTTGGATTTTCTACCACATTTATGTGAATTTGGCTATGCACCTGGTAAACGCGCTGGGAGTGGTCGCAATCGACTCAGCGCCCAAAAAAAAAAAAAAGTGTAAGCGAACACCCCACGTCTAGAAATGACAAATTAATTTTAGTTTTTAGTTTTAGTTTTTCCTTTTCAACTGAGAACTATTTTAGTTTCAAAATCAGTTTATGGATACGAACTAAAACAAAATTAGTTCTATTTAGTTCAACTAAATTAGTTCTTAGTTTCCGCCTTATTTTTTAGTTAACTAGTCCCAACTCTGACTCTAAAACCATTACAGACCATAGTTAGTTAGACACATCTATAAAAATTTATTACAAAGTAATACACCATCGAAATGTCAATAAAAAGGAATCGTACCGATAATCATGAGGATAATAAGAGACTTTACAAGTAGGTATATCGATTACGAACGTGATGTTCTTACTTTATTTTTACGAATTTGCTTTCAAAATGATACTGCGGTTTCCTCCATTCTTGCTGTATTTAGCTCTGGTTTATCCATCTGAAATCTGAAGTACGTTCCATCACAGTAGAGCACGTAGAGTTGCGAGAATTCGACAGGCTTGTACAAGAACTCCCAAAGGCAGTGTCAGAGGAACAACTTCATCAATTTTGAATGCTGCTTGGCATTTTACCTTGATGACCCCATATTGCAAGGGGTTGAGAATGTTGCTACGTTGACGTTTTGAGTAAATCTTCGTTTTGTGAGATGTGACGATATGAGCGTTCGGGGAAGGGGAAAAAAGAGTCAGCTAATTCACTGACTCAAAGTATGCTCAGAAGGATGGAAGGTACATGACATCGATCACGTCAGAAATCGAACGACGATTCCTGGAATAACCTCCTCAATGATGTTGAGTGGAATATTCTTTGATTGGACCTTTGGAAAGCTCTAGAATTCCAGATGTTTTTTCCGAAGAGAGGAACAGTGGGTGTGGGCTACAACGGCTGTAGGAATAGTCCATTTTTCACTTACTGAGCTCTATTTGTAAAATTTTTGTTACGCATTGAGAAGAAAGGAAGGAGCGTTCCCAAATGTTTCCAGCGTATCCTCAGATTTGAATTGAGCCGTTTAGAATCACAACCAGATAGATCCATTGTTTTCGAAAATATTTTTTGACATTTCATGTCTTTGCTATGGCACACAACCAAATTGTCGTTATGTCACGTTACGTCACGTAACGAACTATGCTCAATGATTATTATGTTTCGTAGAAATGAGGTAGGTAGGTACTTTAAAATATGAGTTTAATTTTTGTTTTCTTTATATTGAAAAAAAAATGTAATTAGATCAAGATTGCTAGAAGATGGAAGGGAAGAAGGAGGGACGGGAAAGACTTGTATGCAAGAATTTTTCGTCAAGACTTTTGGGAAAACCTCAATTTGAATGTGATTACTGAAATTAAATTTGAATTTTTGATGAATTTTACGAGTCCAAGTAGCTCTCCACGCATGGCTAAAAGCTCTTTCGTCAAATCCAGGTAGATCAACCTGAAAATGTATCGCGAGTATTCCTTCAGTGTCAAAACCAGTCAGATCCATGAAGTTTCTCTAGGCGACCGCTAAAGACCAGTAGTAGTAACGTGACGATGAGGACCCTAACGAAAATGCCTTCATATAATCAAGCCAGATTAGTTGGTATCATTTTAATAATATCAAAAAACTGAACATTATTTTTATTCTGAATAAATTGTTAACCACATTTTCTGTAAAACCTAAGTAGTTTTTGTTAGTAAAAAGAGTTAATAATGTGCTATTTACAAGAAATATTTTGTAAGAATAAAGCCTTTCTGTAGAGAAATTCATTTTGTTTACGTTTTTCTGAATACGCAACTCGTTATTAACAAAAGCCAAAGGAAAATCATTGAAATTGGACCAAATTTGTTTCGTGAGAGTCAAAACCAGTCAGATCCAGCGCAAGATCGCCATTTTCTGCTTACGTACACAACCTGCAGCAAGATGAATGTCAGTGTGGTTAGTCATTACAGGATGAATTTACGATGACCCTGGCAATTGTTGATGTTTAGTCGTAAAATGCAATTTTCAGTATTTTGTCTCTCCTGAAAATTTTGCTAAATTGGATGTATCTGGTTTTGATTCTAAACGGCTCAATTTATGTTGTACATTGAGGGAGTTTTTGCCATTTTAGTGGGGCGAATATCATAAAATCAAAAAAGTTGGATTTTGAGGGGTTTTGAAAAAACGTTATTGAACAAAAATTGTTGTTAATTAGTAGAAGAACAGACCCCCGAAGTTTGTATCATTAATTATGAGCCATTCTGTGTGCCTAGGGTGTGGAGAGTGTTGCTATGTTGACGTTTTGAGTTGAACGAGCGACTGGACCTGATGAATCTTCGTTCGAGAGATGTGACAATATGAACGTTTGGAGAAGCGAAAAAAAGAGTTAGCTAATTCACTGGCTCAAAGTGTGCACAGAGGGACCGAAGGGACAGGACGTTGTAAAAACAGCGTTCGCCGGGCGAGAAGGTGACGGGGACGTGGATTGTAAAAGGGGTGAAAATCGTTGGAAGAGGAATCGCGGGGGTGAGGAACATCCTCGAGGATTCAGGATGTTCCAAGTGCAGAAAGGGATTGCCGGGGCGGAAGGGCCGGAGATATATGTGGACAAGCGGTGTCGGCGGGTCGGAGGGTCGTCGACAAGTGCGGGAGACGGCGAAAGGGAGACAACCCTGGTGAGAGCCTGAAGCGGGGCAATTAGGCAAAGTGTGCTGAAGGCGCCCTTGCCAATTGTAGCGTCCGAATCAGGCGCGATATATTGGCTCTGAACAACCTCCCTATCGCAGTCGCTCTCTCTTTCCCTCTCCCTGTCGGTACGTAGTGTCCTCGCTCTCTCGCACGACGTTCTGGCATCGGTTACTACGCCTCCCCCTTTCGCGTTTTCCCCGGATTTCTTCCCTCCGACACCCAACATGACCGAAACGTCCGTGGGGGTTGTTTTTACTTTTCTAACCTCCTACAACGTAGGTAGGAAAGTTTAAGCATTTGGCAAGCAAACATTCACCCACTCTAGCGGGTAGGGAACAAAAAAATAAAAAAATAAAATTAAAAAAGTCTGCCAAGTTGGGTGTCGCACGTAGTATCCTCGTCTAGGTAATTTTTCTTTCTTTATTTTATACTTTATTTCCAAAAAATTTACAAAAATAAGGGAGAACTGGTCGCAGGCCATTTGATGGCCTGTTACAATTATGGAAAGTAATCCCCTAAATGGGCTCAATGCCCGCGGCAGGGGATGAGCAGCCCCTGACTCCCATCGAGCAAGAGGAACCGGTTCACACATAACTGTTCACTTTGCTCCGGCGACAAAGATTCGAGTGGGAGGCAATCCGACAATTTTCAAATTACAATTAATTAATTACAAAATATAATTAACAAATTACAACAGTGCTTTCCCTACTCAACCTCGTAGACTCGCTACAACTGTACCTACGCGCCTAAACGCATTATGTACCTTGTTTGAACAAACCAATTCAATCATAATTCTAATAGCCGTCCAACATAATATGCTTTTCACCTCTTTGATATTTGTTTAACATTTTATTTATTTATTAGAAAAAACGGGACGAGCCCAATTACAATTTGTAAGCGATTAGAAAAAAAGAAAATAGTCAGTAGGTACACAATAACAGAAAAAAAACTAAACAGGATCGTGCAGAGGCTTGGAACTGAGGTGATGAAATAAAGCAGTCCTTACAGATGAGATAGGCGAGGAAACGATGTCAATGAAGGGGTGTGACGTGGAGAGGAGGTTCGCTTGGCGAAGAAGGGACACATTGGACGGTTTTGGAGGTAGTTAGTAGCTGAGAAAGGGACGGCAAAGGGTGGGACAGATCGAGACGCGAGGCGAGGGACGAGGAAGCCAACACGAGCCAGAAGATCCATGGCATCAACACGCCCCGAGAGCAGGCCATGGAGGAATGAGACGTCCAAGCAAATGCGACGGTCCCGGGGAGACAGGAGGTTAAAACGCCTGGCAAGCTCAACGTAGTCAAGATTCTCGCGTAGTATGGAAAGCTTATGTGCCAGGAACCGGAGGAACGCCCTGAAAACACGCTCAATTTGCTCAGTGTGGCTGTCGTAGTGAGGGCTCCAGATCACAGATGCATATTCCAGAATGGGCTGTACAAGACATTTATAAAGGGACACCAGGGCAGATGCCTGGGAGAACTCTCTAGTGTTCCTCTTCACAAAACCCAGCACACGCATACCGCGAGAAGCCACCTGCGCAATGTGAGCTGAGAAGGAGAGCTGGTAGTCCAGGTACACGCCGAGGTCCACAATGCCGTCCCCACGCGAAAGGGTAACTCCGTTGATTGAGTAGGGGTGCATGACTGGAGAGTGGGAGCGGTGGAAAGAGGTGACAGCGCACTTAGATGGGTTAAGAGCCAGGCCATTTCGGTCACACCATAGATAGAAGGCATCGAGGTTCTGCTGGAGTAGAAGGCAGTCTGAAGGGTTACTGATCGATAGAAAAAGCTTTAGGTCATCCGCGTAAATTAGGAACTCTATGTCATGGAGGGATGAGGTGACTCCGTTGATCACCAGATTGAAGAGGAGGGGGCCAAGGTGTGAGCCTTTGTACGAACCTTGTACGAACCTGAGCAAATAAATTTCCTTCGACCGGCTGGAAAACCGTTTATGATCCCAACTGAACAAGCCTCAAAGAAATTCTTAGCCAGTGTTATGGTTCTATAGGGTACTACGATGTTGCTAGGTACTACTAGGTTGCCTATTTGTTTTGAAAAAAAAAAAAAAAAAAATCAAATTTTCAGATAAAAAGACTTGTTATAGATGATCTCGAAAGGTGTAGAATGTAACTTTGTTACAACGATTTACTGGACAGAAATGCCGCGGGACATGTTCCGGCACACATCGACCCCTTCAAAACCTTAGTCCTCATGTATGTGTGTCGCGCTAATTCTATGAAACGGTTTGATTGAAAACGACGTGACGTTACTAAACTGGTCTTCATTGCATTACTACCTTGAAAATTTTAGAGCCATCGCACCTCTAGAACCTGAGAAAATGATGCTATATGGATTTTATGTTTGCGCATGTGCCGAGTGATATTTTTGTAGTAAAGTAACTTACACCCTAACCCGGAACCTTCCGTGAAGATTTACTCAAAATTGGATGAAAATTGTAATTATTAGGCTTCTTACAAGAATTCCACGTTTCCTCAAGCGCAGCAACCACTAACGAAACCAATACGTTGAAATTGATGTGAGCTTTTATGTCGTACTTCCCCGAAAATTCTGAAAATTTGTGTACGATTGGACCTCTCGAACCATACAAAATGGTGGTTGGTGGATTTTACGTTGGGGCAAACTGGTGTATTGATTTCAGAGCGATGAAACTCATTGGGGACCATCGCGGTATGACATTATCAGATCGTTTTTCCCCGAAACCGTGGGAATTCGAGAGTGATCGGACCTCTATAATCAGAGAAAATGATGGTTGTAGGATTTTACGTTTGATGTTACGCAGACTGATGTCTTGATTTCATAGATATGAAACTCAAAGGTATCGTCAAAATCGGATGAAACCTGTAAAAATTACGCTTGTGACGTGAATTTCACGTTTGCACATGAGTAGCTACAAATTTGAATGACACGTTGAAATTGATATGAAGTTTATTAAAAATTGATATTAATTTTTAATCAATTGTTTAATCTTCTCCAGCTACCCTGATGATTTGATCCCCTGATGAATTGTCAGGGTAGTTGGAATAGAACGATCCCAAAACCTCATGTCAGTTCCAACGGATTAGTTGAAAGTCCTCATTTCTGAAGCAAACTTCTTTTGGACCGCCATCGGTATGGAGGTTACTTGAGGTCTGTCGGTTTTGGGGTATTTATCGTGCACGAAACTGCATGTTGAGGCATTGAGAGTCATTCAGGGAAAATGAAACTAATTGATGACAACGTTTTGGACGTTTTATTATCAATCAGTTGTGAATTATCAATCAGTGGAATGCCTACCTAAAAACGTTAGTCACGATAAGAATTCGGATCAATACGCAAAAAAGATAGCCCAAATATGCAATAAAAATGAACGACATATTCAAAAACTTGCAAAAGAAAGTTCCAAATGTTATGCAAGTGAAATGTTGGTCCAATTTTTGGGCTTTCTACTTTTTATTGAAAAGTCCAATACAATAATGAGCAATTTAACCCTAAACTCTTTATCAATCATCTATATTTTATAAAATCACAACAAATAAAACGATACAATATTAAATCTACAAAGATTAAAATTTCAATGTCTAAGTTTAGGTAAAGATTAATGTCCCTGGATTGTCAACGCTTTTTCAAGGTTTTCGACTGTCAACTTCCTTCGTCGGTCTGATAGAGTCATTTTCAGCTAGGAAAATTATCTTTCAACGTCGCAGTTGGTGAAATGAATTCATTCAACTTCACAATTTCTCTAGGTGAGTCCGTTGAGGTCTATTCCAGTAGGCTAGTTTCACAGGAATGGGAGTCTCCGGTCGGAGGTAACCCGGTCAACTACCCAGAGAGTTATTTCAGTGTAGGTACACATAAATTTCTTAGAAATATGCCATTAAAACGCAAAACTCTGTAACATGCAAATGCATATAATATGTGAAAAACAGCAAAATATGCTATTTTAAATTAAATTTCAAATTCCCAAAACATCTTCAAATACCTCAATTTGGATAAGGAAGACACTTTGTATTGGAAAAAAACGTGATATGCCAAATATGCGAAATCCGAACTCTAGTCATAATACACCAACCAACACTTTATGTATATGACTAACATATTAAGCTACTTACTTGCCAGTACCTACAACTACGTTTTCCTATCAACAACCATCCTGCTACGTTTTCTTGTTCGTAACATGATGGTGAAAAACATTGAATAATCCGAAACGTTATTATGAACTCGGTTTCACCTGCTCTCTTATATCAATGTAAACTTTACTAATAATTATTAGTTGCAGTGAGTAACTTATGACTGATTTAATTACAAATTTAGTTATGGATCCATAATTGATAACGGTTTTAGTTACTAGTTGAATTTTTTAGTATAACTGTTAATCATTAGTTATTTGTTAAGTATAAGTGTTTTGTGCTTCACTGGTGCTCAGAGCTAAATATCATAATTGATAACTAATGGTTTTAGTTACTAGTTAAATTTTTAGAATAACTGTTAATCATTGGTTATTTGTTACAATTGCTTTTTGCTTCACTGGTGCTCAGAGCTAAATATCCTCATACCGTAAATTTCTATGCATTCATATTCTATGAACTCTTATCTATATCTATCTTAACGTGTAGTGAACAGTATAATCATCTACTGCCCACGGTGAGTTTTGAATCATCCAGTTTACGTTATTTAACCTTCAATTTAGTATTTGATGCAAATGGACTGGTATGAATTGAGAAATTTTAATTTTCCTAACACCACGCATTTCGCTATTACCTGGCTCTTAGATGATACAGAATCCTCGTCTGTGAACATGTTCCAAAGCCCTTTTCCAGGGCCCTTTCCCCGCCCTTCTGCCCTGCTCCAGCCCTTACAGGATGGGTTTCTTCGGTAATGACGAAGGGCTAGAAGTCAGAAGGGCTTTCTAATTAGCACCGAGGAGGGAAGAGATGATGAGGGCGAGGCGGGTGCCATCCGTTTCTTAAAGGATTAGAACAAGGAGGATGGGAGAAGATGGAGAGGGGGGCAGGGCAGGCAGGGCCGAGGTGGGCAGGAGGGGCAGCGCCCCCTCTGTCCTCCTCCCGAGTAATTGCCTGGTGTTTGCTCTTGCGCTAATCAATGCATCGCTAAGATGTCCTCATGCAATTAGTTCTGTGCGTGTTTGACTTTACCTCCATCCTTAATGATACAAGGCTCGGCTCGAAGAATCCCTTTGCCTTCTTTTAATTGCCTTCGCGATTCCCTCAGATTACATTTCCCCAAAGGAATGTTGCAAGTAGCTGCCTACTTGCTTCATCTATTCACGTTTTCAAGCATCCCTTGCAATTTGGAAAATTAACGATGATTCCTCAGAAATACTGAAAAGGTTCTCAACGTTGCAACGTAATTTGAGTGCACAATTGTCTTTGTTTTGACACATACTACCAAGAAATCATTGTCCGAAATCCGGAGCTGCCACATCTGTCTAGCCATTCACGAAAAATGGAATAATTTTTCACTAGTTTTACTTTCTTTCATGTGCACTGATTGGAAACGAATTCAAATTATTATTTCGGTTATTATTTTAGTGATAGGCACGAGCGGTAGGCTTTACAATCATCAATTCCTGTGCGAATAAATACATTTATTGTGTAGTAAATAACTAAAAAAGGTTGGTTGATTTGAGAAATAAGAATTTTCCCATAAGCATTTTCATTCAAGTTCATTATATTTTCTACAATAAAGAAAGAAATGCACAATGTTTTAATTTATCAAACAGCTCTCGGAAACGTTTTAACTTACAGTTCACATCAAATTTACAAAATTCATTGTTTTTTAAATTTTTTATTTCTATTTTATTTATGAATTTTTTTAAAACGAAACGGAATAATTTAAAAATGAAATGATAACAGTTGAACTGTAGCTTTATTGTTTCCGAGTCTGCGAAGCAGCGGAAGCCTTGTGTTCACTTACGGGAGCCAAAAAAATGTTGTTGTCCGAATTCAAAATTTCTACTCGAATTTTGCGTTTCATAGCCTACTGAACAAATATGGTTCCGTGTCTGTCGGTCTGTGTGTCTGTCTGGCCGCATTTCCTTGATACAGTCATAACTTCTACATTTTCCAATGAATTCAGCTCAAATTTTCGAGGGATTATGAGTGTTCAGTGTAGGGTCGCTTTAGGTGGACATATGCCCGATGTCATTTTTTATGTCTAAATCGGAGATGTTACCGAACACTTTCAAGTAAAAAATGTTTTTTATTACAATTTAACATCCTGCGCTACTTCTGGAACACCCTATATAATATATTACGCAGCTTGTGTCTGCATATCTCTGCATTTTCACTGATATATTGATTCCAGAGCGGTGAAACGCATTGGGGACCATCAACACCCTAACTCACACATTCCCTGAAGATGTCATCAAAATCAATTGACAGTTGTGGGAATTAGGCCTTTCACATGTCGACACGTGGATAGACAGACAGACACAAAACTCAAGTCGTTCAAACTGGTCCCAAACGTAAAATGGAATTGGGAAAATTTTGAAATAAAACGAAAATTCGAAGAAAAAAACATGAGTTTTAGTTTAATTTATCAATCCGTGTCATCGCATGAAGGGTTATAGACCGTTGAAAGGACAACCCCCCTCACCACCTATGCCCCGGAGCGGGCCGCTCTCTCAAAAATAGAGTCGAACCAATTAATACAAATTGGTCGTAGATGGCCGATAAAGTTAAGGTGGGTTCACCGGAGAGGAAGGGACCTGATGCCGAGGTTGATCAACACCTGAAATTTTAATTAATAAATCTGGAGGGAACCAGACCCCCCCTCCCCTCCACTGTACATCCCCCCCTCCCCTTCCTCTCCTTTCCACCCCTCCATTGCCACGGTTAGTCTCTCCAGCCGCCCAATTAATTAACGGCTCTTACACCTCGGATATCCTTCCTCTTCAATACCGCAGAGTGGAGCCCCGACCCCTGTCGGACGGCTGTAGCGATGGATAACAAGCTGTGCCGGCATAGTCCCTGAAAAACGAACATGACAAACGCAGTTCCGCTCGGAAAGAACAACAAACGCAGCAAATTATTACTCAGTGGTATTTATACACATAGAGAGTGTATATAAAAGAAAATAGTGTCAGTTACACTATTTATAAGAGGTCGGGTGGTAGCTTAGAATCAGGAAATACATGAACCGTTTAAACCTAGTTGAAGTTTTGAAGAAATTTTTCCTTGGGAGAAAAACAATACATTATGGATATGTCCATTGTTGTAGGTGTGATTAGAAACTTAAAGTGATGAAATAAATAAAATACACACAAGATATTCTATGAAACAATCGTCCCATCCGTTCAAAAAGTGGTCGCTGTAGGGTGCCTGGACACTAGGGATGGCCATCGATAGTCGATGGTATCGAAATATCGATATTTTCCTCCGATCATCTGATAATATCACATATTACGTTGACTCATAAAATAATATCGATCGTAAGTTCCATTTTTTTCACATCACACGAGTTTGAAAAATATTATGCCCGCAAAAATGAGTTCGTCTGGCTGGAATATCGATATCTATCCATGGATAATTTCCATAGGATATCAAGTAGTGGTTTTGGCCCTAGACGATAAAAATAGGAGAAGAGTATGGTCGGTGACGGACAGAAGAGCCGTTTTAATTGGTGTCAAGGTACAGAAGAGCCACCCTCCTTTCGTGAAAGTGGACAAAAGAGCCGACGTAGAAATTTTCAGAAGTGGTCAGAAGAGCCACCCCAGTGATAAAGAACCTGTATGGAGTGTGACCATAGTATACTTCCATGAAATCACGAACAAAGGCGCATCACCTCTCTTTAACTTCCTTCGCGAACATAAACATAAATCAAGGTGAATGAGGTGGGACGTATTAGAAGGACGTATTAGAACCCACTAGATTTATTCGCTTTATTCTATATTTATTCGCTCGTCAATGCTTCGTCAAAATTATTCATTACTTCATTATTGAAATGTTCCCTGTACCGAAAGTTACGGTGAATAACGCACGGAGCACCTTTATTAGTCGTAGTGAAACGCATCATATTCGAAGACTGGACGCCGACTGATCGATCGATATCGAGTTCGTCGGGTTATCATAGATGTTATTTCTAATAACATTACCTTTGGCTCTTTTGGGTAGGATTAACGGCTCTTCTGGGTGTACTGTGCACAATAGACGGCTCTTATGGGCACTACCCGTAGTGGTTTGGAGATTCCATAGGAAAATTGGAAGATTGCGGTTGTTGACAACAACTTGCTGTTGAGGTTTTTCAGAAAATAATATCGATCGTAAGTGTAAAGAATTTGCCTGATGGGAAATTCGCCTACTATTTAACTTTCTCTCCTGAAGGGAGATACTAGCTTACGTTTATATTCCCCTCTCGGTCGTGCTAAGTTAACTGAAGGTGAGTAGCGCGCAAAGTTTGGCGACACCAGACGCGAGCGTCCGCAAAACACCAAATTTGGTTGCTGGTAGGAAGTGAGATGGAGTAGCGAGCAAGATTGGCGTCCCCAGCCTCTCGAGGCTGCCGCACCAATTTGTTAGCTACGAAGGAGAGGTTTTTGGATGCTGAGGCGTTACCAGTCTCTCGAGACTGCCGCACCTCAACGGAAGGGGAGGTAGGTAGGCATAACTGACCGAGCAGAGTAATTACTCAAGGGCAAAGTTAGGTGAGTGCAATGAGAACGCAAGGTTTGGTTACAGCTGCCAGGGCTTCCACCGACTACATCCTTCCGGCTCGCAGGCCGGGTTTTTATATGGTTAGGGAACCCCTTCTACCCTGCTCCCTTTGAGGAGGGTGGAAGGGGTGACGCTACCTGGTCGGCTTGGCCCATCTTTATTAGGGAATAATTCTACTGTACATAGGTGAATTCTTCACAGTAAGTTCCATTTTTTTCACGTCACACGAGCTTGAAAAATATTATGCCCACAAAAACTTCTTCGAGGACTTTTTTTACTTCAATTCTTACGGTGGACGTAGGTACGTAAGGGTTTTGGAACCTAC
The DNA here is from genome assembly GCA_031894815.1 of Creontiades dilutus. NCBI lineage: Eukaryota > Metazoa > Arthropoda > Insecta > Hemiptera > Miridae > Creontiades > Creontiades dilutus. The sequence goes on from JAVIWC010001476.1 coordinate 151,865, forward strand.
TTAACTTGAGGCGTAAAATATCGATATTTGACGGAAGACGCATTGTTATAAAAACGCTTCGCTATACAGAGGAAAATTATTGGAAGTAATAAACCAAATGCGCTTCTGATGGAAAATTTCTTCGTATCTGTCGAGTGGCAATAACGCGAAATCCTCTAACTCGGATTTACCACATTCCGAGAGTTTAATCATCATGTAAATTATCGAAATAACCGGGAAATCAGGGATCCGAATAGGTCCTATTGAATGCCAGTACAATGACTCTAGTGCATGTACGATCAGGCACCTTACTACATGAAGCGGAAATTAAATGATTCAATACGCTCCCGAGGGCGGGTTTGTGGTCGGTGGGTTCCACTCATCACTCGATTCAATCCCGACTGTTTGACCTCACTGATGAACTCCCCTTTAAAATTTGATTAATGAGAGGTTTTGATCCCTTGGACCCCGGCCCGTTTCTCCTATTCACAAAAGAGCCTCCCTGCTAATCAAGTGAATATAAAACATTTAGGCGGAGGTCTTCCCTCCCCGTGGGAAGAGGGAGATCAGAAGGGGAAAATGGTGTTTGCCTCGGAAATTAATCCTCGACGCTCGTACATGAATTAACCCCGGGTTAAAGCAGAAAGCCTTCGTAGCGATGGGGGCAAGATGGCGAATAGGTAGGTGGAAACTCGTACAGATTCGCTAGAGGAGTATCCGGGGGATGCGCTGAATAAATACTAATTATATTTGGTCTAAGGGACAAAGGGGTAGCATGACGACTTTGTACATGACGGAGGGGGGTAAACTGAGGCAATTACTATCAGTCAACATACCTACAAAGAGCCCAACGCTGATACACTAATTAATTATTACGCACACAAGATAATTAGTCTTACATGATTCAGGATACGTCGATCCTTCTCCTCTTCTCGCGCTCTCCGCTCCTCGCCCTTTTCACCGTACAAACACGGCTTTTAGAGGAGCTTCTAAGGGAGATTGTTATACACGGTAATGGCCTTCCGACCTAAAAGGAGATATTTAATAGGAGGTCAGTCCCTCAAACAGATTATTTTGTGTGCTTTACCCCCTCCCTCCCCCCATTCACCGTGAACTCTCCGTCTCTATCTTCATACGATTCAGCCTTTTCCGGTGACCCCCCCACCCCCCTCCCTTCCCCTTCGAGCGACGGAATTTCCGATGGGGCGGAGCGAATCCCTGTTAAGGATTGTTCGTTCTTCTCCCATCAATATCACGCGTGTCGTTATAACCCTCGAGAGCGGCCTTCTCCGCCTTTACTTCTTCATTAATGGTGATGATATCTGGACCCCCGACCCCGTTCCGTGGGCGGAGACTTAGTGGTTTTTCATTAAAACCTCGTAATTATTTAACAATCTTCCATCGAGTCCGGCCCACGAGAGTTCCCCTTGCCTGTTGACATCCACCTCTGAACATATTTAAATTATTAATACTTCGAAATAATGCATGAGCTCCGACTGCCTTAACTGTGTTTATTTATTTTCAACAACGAATTACAGCGCATTAAGCGAAATCGCGAAAAGCGAGGCCAAAAATATGAAAATCAAAGTAGTTCCAGGAAATGAAGAAATACGTGTTGCTTAGGATATTAATAAACTAATTCAGAAGAACCTACGATTCGGAACTTGATAGAAACCAAAATGAAAATAGTAAATTTATCAAAGCATTGGAGTGTGCGTGTTTCACAGGTGATAGAGCGATTATTGAATTTCGCTCTATCACCTGTGAAACATGCACACTCAAAAGCTTAGTAGAAATTCAAATCATGAATCATTGAATAATAAACCCCAGTGAAAGAATTTGCAGCGTTTTTATTCTTGACATGCGTCTTCCATTGCGACTTAGCATCCAGGTTCATGCCCAGATACTTGGCCTCATTGGCGTGCGGTGTAGTCCTACCACTGAGATAGACCGGAATGTTGGTAAAGTCAACATGAACTGATTTTGTTTCATTCATCCTGATCCTCCACTTTGATGTCCAGTCTTGGATTTGCTTAATAGATCTTAGTTTAGGAATTGTTGCATGATTCGTTTCACCGACTGCTAGGACAGCTGTATCATCTGCAAACGTTGCTAGTGTGTTCTCCCCTCTTTCTGGCAAATCACTGGTGAACAGGATGTACAAGAGTGAGCCAAGTACACTTCCCTGCGGAACAGCTGCGTGTATTCTGTGACCTTCTATGTAGGCATCTTCAAGCTTTACTCGGAAGTATCGATATGATAGATAGCATTGTAATAATTCTGCATATTTTGCTGGTAACATTTTTCGGAGTTTGCCATTCAGCCCATCGTATTGAATTGAGTGAAGTAGATATCAAGTAAATTATAGTACAAATGCCGAAAATAAATTGAATTAAATAAAGCAGGCAACTCGACCTGCTTCGTGAGACCAGATGCCTGCCTCCACTGCCAACCAACTGCATCTTACTACTGATAAATTTAATGCTCATTAAATTATTTTATTGCCGTCGTTAGCGACTCTCTTCAGGATTTTCTCCCTGGTCCGGCGAAGTGAAGTCGCATCAAGTAAAGTAAAAAAAAAACCTGTCTAATTCGTTAGGAAGTTGTCTGGCTTATAAATTTCTCCCCACCTTTCTGCACATAAAACTTTTAATGAACCTGGTTACAATTACTATTAAATACGGTAACTTTCCTTATTACCAAGTACTTCATTTCCGTTTCGTTTATTTTATTCTTTTTAATTAATAGAGATGTTGTTAATTCGTCGTGGATGGTCGTAGTGAAGTTTGTCGCGTCACCGACTCGTTTGGAAAGTCGCTCCTTCATTCGGAGCTTTTTTTGTCGATGAGGGGCGGGCCCAACTAATTTTTCTTACGTTCTTCATTTTCCGATGCCACATTCGGTCTTCTTCGTGTCGGATGAGTCGTACTCGTCGAAAACACAAGAAACTGTCAAAATAGAGTGTCGAGGTCCTCAATGAATGAATAACCGTGAATAACTCTTGATCAGAGCCGTTTTTTTAGGACGTCTCTCTGAATTAAGGCTTCTTCAATCGAAGGGCTCCTATTAGAATTGATCCAGAGGGATACAAAACCCTTCTAAACCCCTCCGAGATAAAATCCGTGGAAAAAGGATATTTGTAGTTCTGTACGTCGTTCTGTAAAGCCCTGAGATTCTCTAAATGATTTTCATGATTTTTTTTGTTGTTCGATCCCAATTTTATTCTAGTTGTTAAAATTTTGAATTTCGCTAAGGGAAAGAGGAATTAGACGGGGGAAACGCCGCAAAAAAAAACCTGTTTTTTGGCAAGACATTTTGTCGACGCTATTCAGGCTGTAATTCTCAACCGATTTTAGTGATTCTTATTTTGTTCGGTTCCAATTTCAGTTTTCACCAAATCTCGAGAATTTCGATTTCGTTGACAGAGGAGGGAATAATGGGGATAATAACCATTGGTTATCAACCAATCCTTTCAATAGCAACTTAAGCGAGAATTCTCAACCGTGACATTCGTTTTTCTTTTAGTTACGATTTTGGTGTAGTATTCAAACATATTTCAGCAAATTCATTATGAAAGGCATAATAGTGATTAATTCGTATTTCTTCACTATTTGAATCTGATTTTATTGACTATTTGGAAACTGACTTTTTTTGCTCCCATAGCAGTACAACAAATATTCGAAATATGGAATTTTCTGTCCGGAAGGTCGCATGGAGAGAGTGTAGTCAATCTATTTAAACGCTGCTCATATAGTTTATACGGTTTTAGAAAAAAAATATATAAAGAAGTTTGGTCTAGTTTTCAAAATGATTATAAACCTCCTTCATTATCAAAAGTTTACTTCACTGAATTCATGATACAGAAAATTTTGTTTTTGAATTATCAAGATCCTTTGTGTAAAAGCAATCATAAACCCTACAACTCACTCGGAACATTCGTCACAAATAATTTTTTTGTTCCCTAGAACAAAGCAGAACCTACCGCGCAGTCAGTTTCATTAAATCATCAAACAACTACGGATATCCCCTTTTACTATCGGCGTCCTCAAAGTTGAAATGTTCTTTATGGGGTCTCCTAAACCACAATGTCTTTTTTTCAAACAAATAAATGGATTCAAGTGATTTACGACCCGGCGTAAAACATTCAGAGTGAAAGAAATTAAATCTCGTGAAATGACGGACGTGAGAGCTTGGGACCATTTTTTATATATTTTTTTTTTCAATTTTAATTTTTTTTTAAAGAAATATCTCGCTTCATTAGGTCCTATTAAAAATGAAGGAATAAAATAAAAGAGTAGAATCGGGCCGTAGTGCGGAGGTCTGAAAAGGGCGAAGTATGTTTGCGTAAGGGGCTAATAAAGTTTCGGAGCAAAGAGACGACTTTAATGAGGGAATAAGGTGGAAGGGGGGTTTTAATTTAATTAATATTGTTGATCAAGCGTGGTTAGCCCAATCAGGTAGCTAATTAGAGAACCTAAGGGTTCAGAGGGGGAATGACGGAGGGATGAGGAAGTTGTAGGGAGGGGGGGGGGGGCTTTGCCTCTGCCCAGTTTCCGCGTCTCATTACACTTTCTCGTCCTGTCGATAGTAATGATCCCCACTTTTTGTTGGAGTTAATGCCCGAGGTAGGTGATCCTATGCTAACCTGGACGGTAACTAATAATTTCGTCGTATTGTTTGCTTTGAATTTTCAGGAGTTCGCGGCGGAGAGAAAAGTCCCGGTTTATACCCCTTGAAACTCAACAATTAGCTGAGGGTTTGAAGGGGTCAAATAGTTACGGGAGAATAGATGGAAATCTCAACCGTATATCGGAGTTTCTCCACAGATAGTCTCATTAGTACTTACATCCTCTCGAAAACGTTGTTACTTGCTCCCAGGAACGTAGAGTTTATTCAACCCATCCCACTCGTTGAATGAATAAAAAGAGACCTGCATACCATACAATCCATTCCAGACGTTAAATCGCAACAGATCTTGGTAGCAAACTGTTGGTGTTGTATATATCCGCAAAGCAACCACTCAAGTCATTTATAAGCTGCAGGAACAGCATGGGATCGGAGTAAGAACCCTGTGGAATCCCAGATGTAGCTACGAGGTATTTAGATTTTTAAATTTAATTATTTACCGATTCTTACCAAACTTACCATCCGTAACATATTATAGTACGACACGTAAAATGGTGCCACTGAAAATGAAACACATAAAATAAATTACATTGCTGGGTTTATTAACCCTGTGGCAAACTTGAAAGCCGCGCCCTGAGTGGATCTCTTCTATTCTGAGGCGCCTGTGGCAGCTCCCATTTAAAATGCATTGATAGGACTCCCCCTCTTTTTGTCCCCCTATTTCTCTCTTACTTATGATTTATCTTTAACTAGCCATAGGCCGTATAACCCTATGCCCGATCTTTTTTATCCTTCTTCGTATTTATCAGTGCAGTTTTGTTGTTAATAATGATGAGTTACTTTTGATATCTGACATGGCAATAAAGTGGAATGTTTTCGTTTTGTTACAGGCTGTTCGGTAGCACGGGGGCCTGTTCAGCGTGCGGACAGACGATCCCGGCCAGCGAGTTCGTGATGCGGGCGTCCTCGGGCTCCGGCCCCCAGCACCACGTTTTCCACCTCAAGTGCTTCACCTGCTCCAAATGCGGGGGGCAGTTGGTCCCCGGGGACCGCTACTACCTCGTCGGCGGCTCCCTCGTCTGCGAGCAGGACTGGCACAAGCTGGTCAAAGGCAACTCGGGACCTTCGGCCACTGGAGCGGCCAACTCCTCGCCGGCGACCGGAGTCCGCAAAGGGAAGGTCGGGCGACCTCGGAGGAGCCGCGACTGAGCACACGGTAATGTCAAGCTTCCCCCTGTAGCAGTAGCCTCGTCACCCTCGGATCCCATTTCCCAGAGAGAAGGAGGCGTGCCATATCTCGGGAATCCCCTCGCTCTTGCTCTGGTTGGATGATTGGCAATGACAAAGAAACAAATATCGACAGAATTCTTCTAGTGACGACTTAACGATCTTTTCCCGAAATTCCACTTGTTCCTTCCAATCAAGATGTACTTACACGTGTAGATGGAGCTCACATGGAAAGGGATGTATTCAAACGTATAACCATTTCTTCGCCTCGTCTTTATAGAAATCAGTGTTGTCACACGGTAATGTTAGGCTTCCCCCTGTAGCAGTGGCCTCTGGCCAACCATCACCCTCAGATCCCAGGGAGAAGGAGGCGTGCCAAATCTCGGAGATCTCTTCAATCTTGCTCTCTTTGGTTAATTGTCAAGAACAAGTTACAATTATCGACAGAATTCTTTTAGTTACAATTCACTGCAAATTCTCCCGATCCTCATTCTTTCTAATAAAGTGGTACGTTCAAAAGCTTCTTGTCGGGAAGACTGAAAATCCCCTCGCTCTCGCTTTGGTTAAATGATTGGCAAAGACAAAGAAGTAGCCTGTGGCCCACCATTACCCTCAGATCCCTCTTCCCAGGGAGGAGGAGGCGCACACTGGTTGGAAACGGCCTAAAAACGAAAAAAAAAAAAAAACCGACACGCTCTATTTATCACTTTAAAAATTTTGTTCTTGCGCTAAAAAATCGGTGTCAGCAATCAACAGGTGAGGTTCGTTGGCCAGCCCAATTGGCCGAGAATTCGTGGTCCAAATTTACGATTTAATCGTTAAAAAATGCCCTAAAATTAATTTGTTGGCAAGTTGGGCATGTGGGATGTCGTGAAACATGGTTTTTGGTGCTGAGTCGAATGAGACCATTTTCAATCCGATCCACTGCCATCCAGTTTGCTAAATTAAAGAAAAAGTATGAAAAAGGCTTAAAAATAGGGTAATTTTTTTTAAATTGGCAAGTCATGTGTCATTAAATATACCTTACTTACCTTAAACATACCTTACTTACTTTTGTGCTGAGTCGCTTGGATCTAGGTTCAGCCTGATCCGCCACCACCCTGTGTGCGTAATTTTCAAAAAAGTGTCTCAAATATCAAAAACCGCATTTCTTAACTCAATTATCGGCTTTTTTTTTAATCTGCGTGAATAATAACATTTATCTTTACCTTGCTCCTTTTATCGGTCCCTCCGATTGTCTCGTGATTATTACGCCTTCGGCCGTAGAGACCGGCACCGATAGGTTTGAGATATCTGGTACTTTATAGACAAAAAGCGTCGCGGTGACCGCAGGCGCAGACAGACGCAAATGAAATGTTTAGGGAACATAATACAATGTGTCTACTTCTGAAAAATCGCAAAACTGGGTTGGAGACTGTTGGAGCTTTCTTGAAAGTCAAAAACATATGAAATTAACGTTATACTGCTGTTTTTTCATAGTAAATGCGATGCAATGTAGGATGTATTGATAGCAAACGAGTCAGTCGACTGAATTTTCAAACGAAACTGTACGCAGTTCCTGACCTAAATTCATAATACTCTAAATCCGCTGATTCTTCAAAATTTCAACTTTGAACGGGTAAAAATAGGTTCGCACAATTTTTCGGCAAAAACCCATTATTATATCTTGATTCTACAGGATGTTAGCTTACAGAAACGTGCTTCGAATCATTAAAATCTTGCATTTGGAAAATTGAGGTTTTTCCGCGTTTCAAACACAGTGAGGCGTGCCATATCTAGGGAATCCCCTCGCTCTTGCTCTGTTGGTTAATTGTCAATACCAAGTAACATTTTTTTAAAGCTTTTATTTCACCAAGTAATAACTCATTAACAATATATCTCTGACCTAAATTCTCTACATAATTATTGGGACTCAAGATCCATTACTCCAGTCCATGTCCTTCTGAGGTTCGGCACATTCACTTCCTACACAAGTTCATGTGGTTTTGTGCGCTTTAGGCACATAGGTAGGTCTTGCACATCAAGTAGCTTCACAGCTTCTTCATTGACATGGCCCCGTAGTCTGGTCAGATGAGCGGTAGCCCTCTGTCTGATTGTTTCGTCTATGCTGTCCACTTCCAGTTCGCTGTGGAGAGCATCTTTTCGCAGTACGGTGTTCAGAAAACGGTGGATAATCAGTCTATTGGTTTGATCTGAACAGCCCCACAACTGTGCTCCATCCGTCCTAACTGACAGCTTGCTACCAATGGTCGTTGAGGATTGCCTGCCAATAAGCCAGTACATTGTTCTAAAAGTAACAAATATCGACAGAATTCTTGTAGTTACAGCATTAACCGTGCAAATTCTCCCGATTCTTATTCTTTCCAATGAAGTGGCACGTCCAAAAGCTTCTTGTCAGGAAGACTGAGGTAACCTCTGGGGATACTCCTAAGGCAAAACGAGGAAACCGTTTAAAATGTTCCTTAATCAATTATTTTATTCACTGAAATGGAGAAATTCCTCCCTCTCAGTATGCAGAGAGTATCATGAAAACCCGAAAAGTAGAAATTTTCGGGGATTTAAAAATGTTTGGGTGGTGGTTTTTTCCACCTGTAGTACACCGTCCACTATTCAAAAACACCTGACCCTTTCCATTCTTGTGGTATTCATACTAACTCTTGATTCCGCTTGCTCATTCTTTGAAGTGCTGATTGGGAATCTATGAAGCGTTGTCTAGCTAAAATTATGAGCTACCGGCAGTGGTAGATGTTGGTGACCAAGTGGAACTGTGGTTTTCCTCACACATGAAGAACTTGCGTTGCCATCTTAGGTCTTTTTCACTTATTCGAATCAACTTCATTATCGATTAGGCGATTGATTCGCTTTCAACTCTCGTACAATCGAATATGATTAGTTCTATATTGACTCGTTTTGTAAGTTCGATTGATTCTCTACATTCAATATCAATGAATTTCCATGCTCCTTTTTCGTTCCATGTGAATCCTCCTCGTCTCATTCACTTCGTCTACGCCAGTTCACTAATAAATGCATTAGCTGTCCCCTAACTTGTGTAGGATCGTATGTAAATGAATGTGATAAAATAAAAACAGTAACCATGTCAGCTGCTCAAGGTGTTCTTTCAAGCGCCAACTTTACTGTACATTTTGTAAAACTTGTGAATATTTTGATGGTTAGTTGGTCACTTCACTCAAATGGCCCCTGAGCGGTATTGTGGCTACCAACAATAACATTCGTACAACGGGTATAGTTTGTTCGAAATTAATGTAAATACGGATTATCTCAATTCATTAGCAATATCATTATCGTTCCCCTTGTAGTGTAAGCGTTTTAATGTTAGGCAATTTTGTAATGAATACGTTATTACAGTTGGAATTACTGTCGTTTGATTAAGTGACACGAAAAGGTATTTAATATTTGTCTTAATGACAATTTATGCCAACGAATGCATCTAACTCCCTAACATAATGTATTTTCAGTATGTGCCCTCGTGAAGTGTGTCAAACCGCTTCATTCATTTTATTGGACGTTGCGAAATTTTGTGAGATTCCAACACCTTTGCTCGTGACGTGATTATCGAATTTGTCAACTCGCCGTCACCATTGGTATAAACGCCTATACCATCTTGGTCTCCTCCTCAGACCTGGGAAATGGGTAGAGATTGTCGAGGAATCCCCTTCGCACCGAAACATTTTCTCAATAAAGCACTCGCCTTGTTTCATGGATGTTAAAGCTTCTCATTACTTTGTAAATGATGTTTTTTCTCTTATTTATTTCTTTGGTTGCGAAAAATGTTTCTTGTTGGCCCTCGAAAAATGGAAAATTCCCAAAATCGGTTGCCGATATCAGAACTTGAGGCATGTGAACTAAATTTAGATCTCATCTTGCTTCTTTTTACTTGTTTTTTGTTTAAATTGTAATGTGATTGTCTTCTCACCGTCTTGGCAGTTCGCGTAGGTGTTGCAATGCTCATCATCGTATATTCTGTCATTAACTTGTCTCAAATGCTCCACCTCTAGACTGTACTGATATTCTTCGATCTACTATAATTGAACTCCCATACTGTAGTAGCTTACAACTCATTCGAATTCATAGTCAATGCTTGCCTGCATGAAAACTAGTCTTTAATTTTGACGATGAAATATCACAACTCATGTACAATTGCGGTACCTTTAGCTATTTTGTTGTTGATCATCGTTCAAGTTTGTAGCAATATCGTGTTAAGACTCGTTTCTTGTCAATTTTATCATTGCCGCGCCAATAGCCACCTGTTATCTACCATTATCAAGTCTGAATTCGATCTACAGAAATAATCCGTATCCAACGTAACATCAATTTTCTCCCGTTATACGTCACAAATTTAATGTTCCCTCCTCAAATTTCACTGCGCCTCACGTCCCAATCTCTCTCCAACATTCTGTATATCTTCATTTCAAATTCAAAAACCTCGTTCATCTCACCAATTGTTGGCTTATTGTGATTTATTTTTTTGTTTATTGATGTCGGACCAAGTTGTTCGGTGCCCAATTACACTGAAGTACCTAATTTCCCCCCCTTCTTTTGTTGATACGTTTGTATAAAATTTATATTGTTACTTAACACCTTTTTGAGTCGATAATCCGTCCCTAGTTAATACGCAAGGCTCTTACCTTATTATTTGATGTCAGTATCGTTGTTTGTCTGTACTCATACACTTGATCAGTCGTTTTACCGTATGAAATGTTACAATCGAATACTTGAGTGTAAATGTACAAATTAAGCTACGTTTTGACACTTGCAATTTTTTTTTCTTGTTATTGTAAAATATTAAAACCTTATTTTGCGTATCATAGAACACTGTACATACTGTAAAGTACTATTCACAAAGCAATTATGGGTAGATTCTTAAGTCTTTTTTTTTGTTTCTGTTTTTGTTGTATCATTTTGTAAAAATAATTTATAATCAAAGCAACAAAAAATGTACAAATTGTTCCATATCTACTTAAAATATATGTGTTTAATTAATTTTTGCCTCCTACGTTTCTTTTACCCTTGTTTTGCTTATTTTTTGAAGCTTTTTAGATGCACATCGCTCCCGTTTAGCTTGTCTTTCGTTAGTATCATTCTATCGCATCATATCATCATTAGTTGCTAATGGTATTATTTTTCCATTGTTTAGGTTGTTCTCGCTTGCGGCTTGCACATTGATCAATTTTTAGTTTTATTACATTTGGCCGAAATAATTATAAGGTAAATAGAAATTTGAATGATTTTCTGACCTTATTGTAGCATGTTCGAGCAATAGATTTTAGCGACATTTTCTATGGTATGAAAACCACGAATCTTCTTCTTTACATAAAGCTCGCACACTATTCAAGCCCGATTCACTAGCTGACTGTTGGATAGTTGATATGGCTTATTATTTTTCAATAAAGAAGAATAAAGAAAGAAGTTTGTTGTTTAACTTTTCATAATATGTACAATCCGAAAATAGAATTAAAAACAACGTAAAACCCATCCATCCGCCATACACCTTACAGTGCCCAGAGATTTTCTTCGTAACTACGAAACCAAATTTAAAGGACCTTATGTCAAGATTACTCTTGTACTGAAGTTGGTCTGAATTTTCGGCATCACTTTCTGTCAATTTAGGGTCGAATTAAAGGGCTTGAAGTATTAAAATACGAAATAACACTATTTTTTTGTTCGTTTTTGATAGACATTCCTTCAATGGATCGAATGAGCCCACTTCGACCGCCTAGTGTTCATCCGTTTGCTGTCCCTAAGGGGTAGAGCCTAGCTATTGTTTCGCACGGAGGGCGTAGCAAAGTTTGGTGTTTACTGCGGAGTACCTACGTATACAACGAATTTATGAAGACACAATGATCAGCTGGAGGAAGCTTGTGGCTAATTTCTTTCCTGATCTATCTGTTGTGCTGAATTATCAATAGAGCTCTTATTATAGTAAGAAATGGGGGAGCAAGGCGCCGACCTCAGATAATGTACCGTATACTGCGTCTAGTACACACAGGTAATCCATCCAACGTCTTTGGAATCTGGCGATTCGGAATCATATTGACATTATTATTATTACCTATCTCGTCTCTGAATGGTTGATCTTACAACCACTCAAAATGGTTTCATTCAATTCAATGAAATTCAGTTTTCAAACAACATAAATAAATAAATATATGTGGCAAATTGTATGCATCACCCAATCATACAATCCCAATTTCTAGCATTCTCGATTTTTTTCTTCCCAATTTTAATAATTATCGTTAATACCAACTCCCTTGTCGTGAAATTGTTAAGCCACGAATAATGATCGTTACATGGGTGAATAACGTGTATTGTGAATAGCGGGAATCGAGTTTTTCTGACTTTATACGGTAATTATCGAATTTCCATAGGAGCTATACGTTTTCCTGGCGCTAACAAATGGTTTTCTCTAAGGAAATTTTGGACTTCGTGGATTTGAAGACTTCAAAGCAGGTAAATCAATGGAGGACATTTTCGGAGGTACGACCATATAGAATATCTAGTCCCCGAAATTCCAGAACTAAATATGTGTTCATGTGAGAGTCGTTAACTCCTGTGCATAATCGTACCATATTTATCAGAAATAAACTGACCGTTCTGGGATCTGACGTCTTAAAATATCGTATATTACTGTTAATTTTTGAAGTATTTATTACTTTTTAAATACTGAAATCCAACATCTTCATTTTATTTTGGAACTCAGGACTTGGAATTCCTCGACGGAAGAAGAGCTCAGGTTAATGTTCTGCCTCAATAAGCTCAAAGAAACAAAACGCTGCAAATTCTTTCACTGGGGTTTATTATTCCATTTCATTCATTTGGCTTGCATTCATGATTTGGATTTCTACTAAGCTTTCGAGTGTGCGTGTTTCAAGGTGATAGAGCAATTATTGAATTTCAGGAGATCATTATTTGGATTGATCAGTTGATCATATTTGTGTGCCTCCTGAAATGTAGCATTTTCTCCCAAATCGTGTATCTTCTATAAACCCTTTTAAGAGTTCTCTCCAGTATCCACATTCACTACATTACTGCGATAAAAAAAAGCTGTTGTTTTTGTTTTGATCGCAGTAACCTAGTGAATGTGGATGCAAATGTTGGCAGCATAAACCGGCCCATACATCGGGAATGGTTTGAGCTATGTACCTGGGGAGGGGCTCATTCGATTCCTCATGGAAAGTTCTTCAAAAAAGTCCAAATTTAGGCCGCCTTGACTTTTTTTGAGGCTTTTAGGTTAGGAGGGTTAAACAACTTTGACAACCCTAAAAGGGCACTTTAAATTAAGTGAGAGAGCTGGCTAAAAAATTGGGGCGTTGTCGGACCAACATGGATTTTTACTGAAAATTTCAGATTTTTTGCTCCAGCCGTTTGGGAGAAATCGTGCGTAACGCGGACGGACGGAAACATTTTTATTGCAGATTTGGATTCTACACCCTTTGAAACGTTAACCATGAAATTTTCAGGGGGGGTTAGAAATTTTTTCAAGAGCGATTACGATGGTTTATTATTGAATAATAAACCAAAAGTGGGGATTGACAAGTTGAAGAGGCTGTGCATTCTAAGTTGATTCGGACTGATCAGTTGGCTGTCGAACCACATTGATGATAGTTAGGTGTGGTAACTTAAATAATTGTTTCTTTAGGGATTTCTGAATAATCTCTTCATCGGTAGGTACGTTTAATAACACCTGAGTAGGAACTTTGTGCTTTCGAGCAAAGAAAGTTTTGAAATTGAGTTCCTTGAAATAATCTGCCCCAAAAAATGGTAGGCGTTTCTGCTTTGGAACGTAGTGTTCACATTCCAAGACATTTTTCAATAAGCTAGAATTGACCTAATTACTGTTAGTGGTCGCAGTGTTAAATATTAGTTGTTACTAATAATGAAAAACATTTTATTCATATTAACTGATTAAACTTCCATCTACCAAACAGTTTTCTGTCCGATTTTCCACAGATAACGGCCGTCATCGGCTGTCTTTTGCAACTCTACATAATTCTACCATAAACTATATCGTCTTTAAAAAATATGATGATGATTAATGAATTCCAAGCATAAAATTTAACAGTGATCATGCAATAAAATAAATACCCTCATAAGATCGCCGTATTATGTGTAGATTATGTTTTATACAGTCACGTCCTGGTAAACACTTATTTGCCGATTTATGTCTGTAAAGATAGCTGCATTGTGTGAAAGTAGCCGTTTGCGATTACCTATCTGGTTAGTGAGGGAATGAAATCAAATTTTTAAGTATACAATTTCGATGTGGAAAACCACCTTGCGCAGCTGCTATAACTGGATGGAAGGAGATATTGAGAAGATCTGAGGTAGGTCGAGTCTAATCAGTATTTCCATAATTGGCTGCCAAATAAGGGTCGATTTTCAATCATTACGTTTCCCAACCCAACGGCGAGAGGGAATGTGGCCTCCTATACACCTTAATTATTGCCATTTCCTTTTCGGAAGACGTGAGTCTGATTAGAAACCAAACCTTTTAACAGCTGCTTTTAATGTTCGCCCTCCATCTTCCCCGGACTGCGCAAAAACCTCATTCCACCATCACGTACCCACTCCGAACTGATTATTGCTCCCCAACCGAACGTAATCTCGCAAGCACCGCTAATGGCCGAGTCGTTATCTCACTGTATTAACCCAAGACCCCAGCCACGAAAATATTGTGTTCTCTATATTCGTCTTAATAGAAAAAGCATTTGGGACATCGATCAATGCGTTATTAAGGAAAACTGCTCGAATGAAGTAGTGAACGAGTCGATACAAGAACTTAATATTATCAAGTATTCAAGATGAAGTACTTGCCCTCACAAGAAGGCAGAGGAGTTCAGCAGCTCTGGTTACCTTTATTGGTGCATTACACATCTCTGCATTTAGGAAGATTGTGACCGTAGTTGGGTTAGCATAACACGTGAGTCTTAGAGTTAAGTCTGGCTAGGTGTCAGAAATAATGAACCAAAATCGAAGATTTCATGTCAACGTAATGAGTGAATGAATGACGATCCCCCGAAAATTACCGTATCGTTTAAAAAAAATGAATTTGGTACCTGTCCACTAAATCCAACAAAATTTTATCGCATTTGCTATGATTCCTGGTCATAATTCTCGCTCCTGGTAACATAAAATTGACATAAATCTTTTTGAAGGTTGCAAATACGTGCCAGTTATTGGTAGGTACTCAAAATAAATGAAAAGTCGTGAAGTGAATCCGACGCATCAGGAAAAAGGGATTTACCTACTCAGGAACGAGCTAATTTCTCTCCCGTTCAACCAGAGATGCATTTGAAATGGAGCTCCCTGGAAACCAAACTGAGTAGCAAGTAAGTTCTTGCACTAATTCTTCAAATTGAGTTCGAATTGAACTCTTGAAGCTTAAAATTGAAATTAATTGAGAACGGTAACAATTACCGACTACGATTAACCGAAATATGCGCCTGAGTCAGCCGAATAAACTTTAGGGTTGATTTCGTTCCTATACAGCCGAAATTCAAAATGCAGCCTCTTCGGAATGATGTTCACGCAGTAGTCCAGGGGCTGTTTTTATATTTTGAGAAGGCTCTGTGGCCCAATTGTACTGATTTAACCTTCAATAATTATTGCTTTAACTTACTTACTTTACTTACTGCTTGAGATACTGGAAGCAAACAATAATAGCAACTTTTTCTTTCTCTTTCATTGCTTATTTAAAAGGAGTTCGGTACCAACCTCGTCGAAAATTTCGTACGCAATATCGTCGGCATTTTTATGATATAAAAAAACGTTTGTGTCAGCATCTGTGAGGTGCTCTTATCGTTGCCTGGAGTTAAGTATCTCCGAGCCGCTTTTTACTCCAAGTTTTAAGAGTGTTGTTGAGCGATGGCTTGTTCATCACCCGTTTTGTTGAATGCTTATTGAAGTTGCTGGGAAGCACGTTAATCATGTACCAATAAACAAAAAGTTGTTTTTATCAAAAATATTGGTTTCTACGCCTTTTAACAAGGCGCAACATGAGGAGAAACTCCATAATAAAGCAGGCTTAGCTTCTTGACCGGTCTAAGGCTGTTTTCGCCCTTGCTCCATAAAATGTCTATCTTAGTTTTCTATTACTTTTTATTTCTATTTTAACCTCCAGTTAATCTTTGTTACTTTCTTGGTAAATAAATAAAGTAAACAGTCCTTTCTTTCGCATATGTACTGAACTTTCATTCTAGAATTGTAGAATTACCCGCGTAGATGGTATAAGCCAATATCTACAAAAAAATCTGGGTTTTCAGTGTTTTTACTGGCAGGCAAGTGAGGTTTCATTTCGTAGTAATTATGAACGAAAGGTCGGCTGGAAAGGGAAATTTCGTAGGTACGTTATAGTCCGAAATTGATATTGGTCTGTTATTTTACAATTATTTCTTTGTTCATTTACAATCGACCACAAAAGAAAACTTACAAGCCCCCCTCCCTCCTCCTCACAAATTGTTGGATTACGTTTTTATAATATGTACACTTTAAAAATTGGATTGAAAAAAAAAAAAAAAAAAAAATCCTCCTTCCCAAGCTTTTTTCCGAAACTGCAGTTCGAAAGTATACGAACTTTGCCTAAAAAATCCAATCTT
Source organism: Creontiades dilutus (assembly GCA_031894815.1). Lineage (NCBI taxonomy): Eukaryota > Metazoa > Arthropoda > Insecta > Hemiptera > Miridae > Creontiades > Creontiades dilutus. The sequence continues at coordinate 168,310 of JAVIWC010001476.1, forward strand.
GGCGTCTTGATATATCAACCCTAAGGGATAATATTTAAAGATCAATCTATCAAAAAATCGAAATTTCAACCACTTTTGATGTAAGAGGGTAGTTTTTTCGATGAATTAAGATAGAAATTAGTTCCTACTTAGATAGCTGTGCAATCATAAATTCGGTCTTAATTTGAAAAACCTCATTTCAAAAACCTGGGTGAAAATCTGTCGTGTAGTCAGATAGGCGGTCGTGCTGGAAAGCCGGGCTAACGTGCCCGTTTAACTTAGTTAGACCAGGTGGCTGGCGGCAGCTCAGGTATTTTGATATTGAACGCAATTACAAGGTATGAAGGTGCTAGGTGTCGCGTTTAGATTATGTGCATAGATAATCACAAGTGGTTTACTTAAAACGTCTAATACAGAAATAATAAATCTCCGTGTAAAAATTTGCAGCCTATTTTCTTTACTGTTCCTGACCAATAAATCTAGCAAAACATTGTCATTTGTCCTGATGCCTGGTAGACATAGGTTCATTTATTTACACACAGCGGATAACATCTTGTAGACATAAATCATTCAGTGTGTGACCTCACGCCGTGAATTCTCGTAAATACCTGAAGAGGATTAAAAACGTTTTACGTCAAGCGAAGATGGCGTTCACTTGTCAAGAATAGGAAATGGATGGGAATGGAATGAAAGGAGAGACGTGGAATGGAAAGGGGTGGGGGTTATACGTTTATAAGCATTTGGAATGGCGGGCTCCCGGGACTAAATTTCATTCCCGACGTCAGCAGAAGAGGGCGAAGGGGCGAATTTCACCCCTTGGAAACATCAGACGCGGGAGCCGCGGCCATTACTCGATTACGTGTTGTTTAATGCACGGTTCGCCAAGGCAACCCTTTTAAAGTAATTGCTTGATTTGGGCAACTTGCGATATTGGATACTGTTTTGAGTTTGTGATTCGTCAGAGAAGCGAAGAGGAGGGGGAGAAACCTTTAGTTATTAACAAAGCGTGATGGAGGGGCCGCGGCGGGCGGGGAACGGGAAATTGGATTTCCCGCGATAAAGTGGGATACTTGGCTTCGGAGCGGACCTTATCGCCTTGGAACTTGTGTACGAAAAACCCTAGTGGAACATTCAGTATGGAGATTAAAATTTGAAAATGAAATAAAAGTTTGGGGAGTCGGTTTGGGGCTTAACTCCCGTTCAATCCGCAGCCAGATCGTTCAGATGATTGATGTTTACGTCGTGGTGGGTTTCTCGAACTTAACAATAAATTATTATATAGCATTAGCAAACTGAATTAAATTTTTTGCAATTGGAATTAAACCTTTCGCAAACTGAATTAAACTTTTCGCAATTAGAATTAAACCTTTCATAATTAAATTAAACCTTCAGCGTCTTCTTCGAGTTGTGTTCTTAATAACAGGTTCTTAAAAACTGTTTAAAAGGGTGGTTTTGCGTCCCATCAAATCGTTTAAAATTTTCCCTGGCCGAACTATTTGAATCGCTGTCGCTCATCACCACATCAATATTCCTAACAAAACCAAAATATTTGGTATTTAATATTGTAGAGAAGGGTGACGCTACCCGGAAAAGGCCAAAGAAAGTTTGGCAGCCCACGGGGAAGTGTCTCATTGGGAACTCGACTCCATGTCCTCTGATCATGTTTATTGCAGAGAATTAATATAATGAAAGGTTCACTTGTATTTGCGAAAGGTTTAATCCTAATTGCGAAAGGGTTAATTCCAATTGCGAAAGGGTTAATTCTAATTGTGAAAGGTTTAATGCCAATTGCGAAAAGGTTAATTCAGTTTGCTAAAAGTTTAATTCAGTTCGATAATGCTATTCATACCTAGGAGAGGTAATTTTGGAGTGTTAAGAGCACAATGATGCACGGAGCACCTTCCGTGGTCACATGGCAAGGAGATGTGGTTGTTACTCATCCCAGACGATTCGAATGCGGGAACATTACAACGTTTTCTCAAGTGTTGTTTGCTTATTGAGGATTAAATCGAAATGGTTTACATAAAACTAACACAGAAGAACTAAACCTCTGTGTAATGATTTGCAGTTTTTGTATTTAATTTTTTCATTTTGCAACCTAACTTCTTTTAGATATCAAATGACTGAGAGAGTATCTTCACCTAAGATGAAACGTAAAACAAGCTGTCTGTAGTTGTTGTGCTTCCTTCGCTCCCCCCACCGCCCCGCCAGTTAGTAATAACAGGACAATTAGAGTTGGCAGCAGTTGTAATTAAAGGAAAGGGCTGTAAGGGACGATGAGGCCGGGGGACTCTCCTTATTGATTAGCCTCTAACACGGGACTCTCCTTTGAAGGACACTCAGATGGAACATCCATTGTCCTGCAGCCCTAATATTCCTTCAGTAAACCAGACATAAATTCTAATTTGTTCCACAGCCTCTAAAGGCCCTTGTCGGACATCCTTTATCAGCTTTCTAACCTAATTACTAATTACATCCACAATTACGAGTCGAAAAGCTTTCGCTTTGTATCTCCACCTCTTGCGTGGCGATGGGAGTCGGAGGGGTCCCAAGTTTCTTCCCTGAGGGACTCCGTGGGACTAATTGTTAAACCTTTGATCCCTAAGGTACGTCCTCCCACTCTGGACTCCTAATTACGAAACTACCTGTCTACAATCCTCTTGCCCTAAATGAATTCACCTCACCCCTTTCACAACCTCAGCACGGTCCATTACCCAATCCGCTCCAGTTTAGGAAAATGATTGTCTTTTGACTATCGAGGTCCTTTCGCCGTTAAATTGTTATTAAGCTCAAATAATCGACCCCTGTGAACAGTACACCAACCTCTCCCCTAATAAACGATTAATTTTATGGAGATTCCGCTGCAGGACTCGACCGTCGCACAATTATCATAAATTACTTAGGTTTGATTTAATAGATCTAATTTGCGTTACTAATAAACCACTTGCAGTAAAGCCATTAAAATGGTGATTTCGAATGCAAAAGCAATGCATATAATCTTAGGATACCAGGACCGCCCTATAAATAAAGAAAGGTCTTGACAATCTGATTAACAGTTCGCCACATTAAGTGAGTTAATGTACAAAGTCATCATGCAAATCTATTGCTTAATTAATCAGCTCCTCACCAAACAGATTTATTCGGTCGTCGTAGCAGTAGGAAAAAGACATCCGATTTACTCTTTTAACATTGAAGCAATGGTAGAAGTGGTGTACAGGATTCTGTTATCACTAGACACATTATTTTAATGCAATACCCATTTGTTCGGTTAGTAGTTACAATTTGTTTATCATTTGCGATTAAAAGAAACCCATTAACGATTTACTACACACGAACACGGTTGCTACAACCGAATGCAACTAAAACGTAAGAGAGAAACTGCACATAATCAAGTGAGAAGAATAACACCAATATATATTTTCTATATCTTAATGTGATTATTTAAATTATTTTTCGGAAAACCACGTTTTTTGCCTTAAACCCAAATTCTTCTACTTTAAAACTGCATTTGACCACATTTTTGGGTTCAGCTTTAAATTTCAAATGCGCCTAGTTCACATTCATAATCAAACCCCTACGGATTCGTACACTTGGGCTCATTATTTAGTGAATAATGTGTGGTTGGTTTTGTCATTGTGAGTTTTGGAAGGCTACTATTATGATTACTTGCTTTGAGTGAGTATCTACTAGTCTGAAACCTATTCCAGTCGTCCAAAATTACTTGGAAATGACAGCCCACTTGCTGGTGTCAGCAAAAACAACGAAAAACCAAATAAATTCCAAGGCCTCACACGGCCCGAACGGCACATGATAGATTTTGAGTCTGATAACTTGGGGGGGGGGGGCTTTAAAAATGTTTTTTTGTACGGTTACAAAGGCTTACCATGGAAAATAATAAAAACTAACTCTTAAAAACGCAGTTCAACGTTGAAAAATGAAAAAATTAAGTTGGTTTCTGAAAATACGAATACTTACGACTACTTCCATTTAACAAGAACATGCTGAAAGCTGTCAAATTTCTGAAATCATACTGACTTTATCAGCATTCCACGGAGAAATTCAAGTTTGAATGAAAAAACAGTAGAAATCTACAAAAATACTAATAGCTACCAGAAAAGTAATTGACATTCTTAATTATTTTGCGTATTCTATGGTAGGGATTTGATTCAGATTGACGGGTTCAAGAATATCAGGGAAACGTATAGGTCCTGTAAAACCAACTGCACACAGGTGTATTCAAGATATTTTCGTGGGATTCAAGATTCGTGGGAATTTGTGGGAACAAAATAGCTGATGGACTCGCTCAATAAGAATCCGACAATCCACACGAATGTATCGAGCCTCAATACCCTCCTATTGTATTGATCTCTACAGCTACTTCTCAGCCCTGGCAAGAACAGATGGCAAACGGAATATTCCAACTACCATGCAGGGAGAGATATATTCAAATTCCCAGTACCCCTAGAACAAGATGGTTCTATAATATTGTCGGAAACTCCAAGAGGTTTTACAAGTGTATGTCTACGATTCGATGCGGGACAGAGGTCACCAAAGCCTACTAACACAAGATTGGACGTGAAACTTCACCAACTTGCCGGTATTGTGGACTGAATTATGAGAAAATAGAGCACATTCTGTAATTATGTCCTATCCTAGAGGCTAATAGGAAACTCTTCATAAAGACAATCATCCGCAACCTTCAACTACCTTCCTCAATGTCCACGATCATACAGACAGAAAAAGCAGAAGTGTACAGCTCTGTATTTAAATTCTTGTGTAAAATTGATTGCAGCCCTTAAATAATGCATTGAATAATATGTTACATAAATATGGAAATTGTCATCAAGTTGGCCAATGGAAAAATAAAGGCCAAAACCAAAAAGGAAAAGAAAATGATATATTCTTTAAAAACAAGTTGTTTTCATGGTTCGCTCTTAGCTACATTCAATTCGTTTCAAGTTGAAGTTATTACAAATTCGATGATCTAACCTTAGGTGCGATGAAGAATCGCACCACTACAGGTACACACCCATTTAGGGGATCTTGTGGTTTCTCATACTAGAGAGGAATCTTACTTGCCCCAGTAGAGCAGTGCTGGCAAGACACACAGCACTGAGATACAGGATCTTTGTCACGATGACCACGAGGTTGTTACCATCTGCCCTCCACCGTCCAGCTCCCTTCTATCTAATCTAATTTGGCTGCAGATACTGCTAGCGGTTCTATACAAGGATATTAATTACTGGGGGTGGCACGACGGCGAGGGCCGCCGCCATCAATTAGTGGGGTGACGTCTATGCGCTTGGTACCTACGCACAGTGGGACGACTGCGGGTAAAACCGCGAATTGCAAACCTCTTTCAAAAACAGTTTTAAAAATATTTTATCGTAGTCAACATCCCAAAGTATGATGCAGCAGTTTGATGACGGCACTTCCTACAAGATATCTTTCACATTAAAGCCCTCGTTGTTCCACCGACGGGGAAAAGAAGGGACCGAAAGGTTTGCCAACTTCTAATAAGAACACAAATCCTCCCTACTTTCCACAGATGGCAAATTAGCGTACCCGAATACCAACACTGCATTGTCAATGACAACTTTGAACAGAGCAGCATAACGAAGTTGAACAATCAACTGTCCCTTTAAAACCTCCCGAAGAAAAGATCTTCGTACCGTTTTATCTGTTGAAACAACTATCGTTAGGTGGGTAGTAAAGTACCTACCTCCTTAGTTTAATTTAGATTTCAAATTAACTGAGAGTTTGGCCTGTCCTCCTACGGCTTCATTAGCCGAGATCGAATCTTTCCCGATCGGCGGTTGATTAAGTCAGGTCGTCCTGAATTATAATTCTGCTTGATTTACCTACAGTCGAGTTCGACTTTCCCTAATGAAATGTAAAGTACACTTCGGGTTTAACGAAGGATTTCGCAAAGTACATAACTGAATGGTTTAATCATTACCGTTCATCGACTAACAAGGACTTAACTATCACTTGTAAAATATAAGATGTTTTCTCACGTCGAAATGTAAGTAATGAATGATCTTTGCGGTATATGACATGGATTTTGAGACGGCTAGTGGGCTATCGGTTTCTGCAAGAAATGTCATTCCAAAAAACCATTTCTTTAAGCGTTTCATTTATACAGGGTGTCCAGCGTATGAGCCGAAAAACTTCGCACACATTTTCTACAACTAGTTCCCAACAAAAAGTGCCTCTTGAAAGTTTTTTTAGACTCTTCGTTTTCAAGTTATTTCACTTCAAAATTTTTTTTTTCGTGTTTTCGACCTTATTTCACTAAAACGGCCGTAACTCCGGCGTTTTGAAGTATTTGCAAATCTAAGGATGGCGTTGGAAAGAGCATTGAATTTCCCATCCTTTCAGTCCTTAACAGTAAATTTTTTTAAGATAACTGTAGGGTGAAAAATGAGAATGAAAAGTAAATTTTGTCAAACTTCGAAAAAACAATTTTTTAGTGGCTCGTTAGACTCCCTTAATTTTGATGATACGTTTGAGCCTGTAAGCCTACAAAATGCGCTAAAGCCTCAGCTTTCCAATGGTATAACTAGTTTCTACGTTTCAGAGGGAAATTGTTCGAGGAAATTGAGATTTGGTGCAAAAAAAGTGTGTTTTCAAGTACATTTGGGGTCTTGCGGATGCAGAGGGTCGCTCGTCTACGAATGGCGTCGACCTCACAATGAAGGTCACGGTGGTTCCGCATGGTGAGTATTAGTGGCTGGTATCAAAATCCAAATTCCACCGGCTTTAAAATGTTTTTGATTTATGGACTTGTCACGGATTTGTTATATAAATAATCCAATTTAATACAAACAAAATAATCTTTCCCTAATAATTTTATACATTTAAAGATACTTCCTAATTATTCTTACTAAAAGTGCAATGGAACATCAAAAATTAAACTGGTCCACTAAAAACCGCTTATAATTTGAAGCGTTCCTCACAAATTCATACAATTTTAAAAGTTCCTCACTATTGCCGCTATTTAGTAGTTTTATGACTTCTTCTCCCTCAAAATAACATTTACTAAAATAACGAAACCTGAATTCCGAAATTATCGGGCAGTTACAAATGAAATGAAAAGTATTCTCCTCCTTGCCTAAATTACATAAGGAACATTTTGCCTCTTGTTTTCCTCGTGTCCAAATTTTAGAATTCAAATTGAGTTGCTCACATCTCAGTCTAACCAATAACTTCAGCGCCTTCTGCCCCAAACCTGCGTTCCTACGTACGAATCCCTGCTCCAGCGATCGGTATAGTGTGAACGTTTCAGAGCAGCGTGAGGCTCTATGAAACTCTGCTTCGGGTTATCGTGTCACACAGGTCGTGGTTTGTTTGGGGCTCACCGAGGATTCGTCTTGCTGTTAAGTTGATTTTTGAAAAGCAGTGCGGGCAAGCGTTGCGGCGTTTAAAACTATTATGAAACGGAGCATTTCCGTCAACCTCAAATTTGAAATGTAAAACCTCCGACTTGAAATGGAAAATCTCCAAATTGAAGTGTAAAACCTCCAATTCGAAATGGAAAACCTGCAATTTGACGTGAAAATGATATAATTTCATGTTCAACAATCTTCTTCGATCTTTAAATCTTGTGGCATCTAACAAAGAAATTTGTTCAGATGTATCTAAAATGGTTTTAGATCAGATTTAGGTCATTACCTCTTGAAAACTACCCTTGACTCGTACCCGAGGCCGACAGGTAACGGGACCGTACCGTGGCGTTAAGCTGTTGGTTACCTCATCGTCCGTTAATCCCGTTCCTATGTGAAAATATTTACAGCCTTTAATAGACTCCAAATTCCCCAAGCTGCTTTACGCCGTTGGTTTTTCCAAGCCACCCTTTTTCTGGCAAACGGTCAGTCACACATAGTCTCCCCCTAGCACCCTGGGGTTTCCTGAGGTAGTCGTAAGCCCGTCCCTGATTGTTTTCTACTATCCCCCTCTCTCTGCTCCCCGCGATTCCTCACTCTAAATTTTCTTCACCTCCCCTTCAAACAAAATTTTCCCGTTTTTGGTTAACAGAATCTGGAGTCAGTTCTCTCCTTCGTTTTAGCCGACTCTTACACTCTTGTTAACTTGGCTCTCCTGGGACCTCCCTAATATTGGATGGGATCCCTATAATATAGTTATCACTTATCAAACTTGACTGACTTCATATCATAGTTATCAAAGTGACTTCATTTTCCTAAATAAGTATTGGCAAAGCAGCATATTTTGGGATATTGTTGGCTACCCGCGAAACCTCAACTTTGGCAGAAGCGCCCTAAGGTTTTATTCAGCAACACCTTTATTTATTTGATTGGTTCACTGTATGGACGAATACGAATTGAGTTATGTATTTCCATACTCGTCCATTGACCATGTACGCATTCATTTGATATACAGCCTCCATCAGTTAACTGCACAACCGTTTACATCATCTTGGGTTCACCTTTACAACATTGGTTTATTTTGTAATTCCTTGAGGCAGTTGAGACGAACCCTAAAAAACTACTTTCGTTAATCAACATTAAATAAAGCCTACATTTGCATACTGAGAACTAGGCATCCTTATTTTGTATTCTTGGCAATTCCAGCATGAATTGTATTATTCTACTCTTATTGTACTATTATTATCTATTCTATGACCTTTTCTTTTAATTGGGCTACATGCCCGTGTAAACTTAAATAAATAAATAAATATGGTGTAAACGGTGAACACTGGATCTGTAAATAGCTCATAAAGTTCGCTTCAGGGACCACGCGAAGGGCGAAACGCATTTCTTGATTAGTTTCTTAAACAACTGGGATTATAGCGTGGAATGAGTTTTAAAAGGTGTGGAGCCCACTTGGTTATTATCGATGTGCGAGGGAGCGAAAAATGTAATTTGTAAATGCTAATTTATTTTGGTTGTAGGAGGGGGGGTGAAGCATTCTTTACTTTTAATCCTACTGTTCAGTTCGGGACCGAGAAAAATAAAAAGAGACGAGACGAAACAAAAAAGGACGGGGAACAACGTGTTGCGGCAACTTCAATTCGGATTCTTTCGAATTAAGAGGATTTGAAGGGAAAGGAGAGAACTCGATCGTTTCATGGGCTGTTATGAGGTGGGGAGGAGGACGAAAAAAAAAATCTCATTTAAAATACTCGAGAACGGAGAACTATCTCCGAAAAAAAAAAAATCGGTGGAGCTAACTGAACCTGACAACTTAGTGATAAAGGGGGCTTGTTGACATTTTTTCCCCTCTCCGGCCACACGGTCGTAGCGGCGTTAAGTCAGGTGGAAGCCACAGGTGTTGGGAAGGGGATGTCTTTGGAACGGGTAGTAGACTGAAAGGGAGGGGCGGGGAGGGGAGGGGGCCTAATGGTGACAAGGGTAGGCCTCCGAAAGGGTCTTATCCTTAAACGGTTGTCACTTGAATCTCCGCAGCATCAATTCGGGTTAGTACCCGACTCCCTTTTGCTGGATACCTCCAGCCGCGTCCTCCCGGCTCTTTAGGTCTTGTCAAGATGTCTTTGGGAAATTTCGGACTCGTACGTCACTGTCGATTTTCTATCGAGGTCGTGTAGTATTGACAATTATACCCTCTGTCATGTGTTGAGTCAGAGGAAAACCGCTGCGAATTCTTTCACTGGGGTTTATTATTCAATTTTATTCATTTGGCTTGCATTCATGATTTGAATATCTACTAAACTTTGGAGTGTGCGTGTTTCACAGGTGATAGAGCGATTATTGAATTTCAGGAGATATGCATAGAGCACGTAAATCGGTTCTCAACCAAAATACCTATTTGGATTGATCAGCATTTTGCAGAATTTGCAGCGTTTTTTTAATTTTAGGCGCCTGTTTTCAGATGTTACGGGTATTAATTTTCAAGGTCTGATTGAAAAATTAAAAAAATAGGAGATTGAAACCTTCTTCAGTGATCAAGTGAAAAATCATCGAAATATGAGAGTCGAATGTCGGCATAAATTATGAGTTTTCACTGGAAATAAAAAAATTTTGGTCATTATTCCGCAAAAAATGAGTCGAATCAAGAAATGGATAGCATCACGTAAATCATCGTCAAACAACGTGATTCAAGTGATGACATCCGTAAAAAAAAAAAAAAAAAAAAATTCAAATTCATTTTGACGATTTTAGGAGGGGGGGATGGGGGGACAACTCGAGGGACCTCTGCATTTGAAATTTGTTTCTTGTCAGCCAAACATGTTCTGAGACGTAGAATCAATTGAAAACCAAAAAAATAAATAAATAAATTTTTGAATTATGGCGAAGAAAATTTTGCTGGTAGTCAAGGCCCCAGTTTTTTTCACTCATTCGCATTGGGACAAACTTCTTCGTCCGAACTTCTTTCCTCTTTAGTGGGTTACAGTTCTGCGTTGAATTGTCTGGAGTCTGGGTTCTCAAGGAGTCTTCAAGTCCTCATGGAGCCCGCAATTTGGCGTTTTTGATCGGAAGTCGTCGCGGGTGCTATATCTCCGGATGAGTATTATGGCTCAATGACTGACTCGCTGATGAAGTTGTGGCCGGGCTTTTCTTTTTTCTCTGGGGGTTTCTCTTGGCTTTCCTCGAAAACACTGAACTAGCAAACGATCCAGAGTAGGGTATTCTAGTGAAAGAAGGACTGGGGACTGCCTTTACTGATTTCCATCAGTCGAATGGGTCTCGTAGGCAGTGGACACTTCTTGGGGTACATGTTGGAGAAACGCTTAGTCCAATTCAAAAATGAAAAATCTTTCCCACAGTCCACGACTTGGAATGGAGTCGGTTTCAGTCTAGAGTTGTTAATGACTTCTCTCCAATCGTCAGGCCTTTCCGTATAGGATTTTTAATTAACCAAACTCATCTTTCGGTCGCATTCGAGATAGGAAAGTCCTCTGATGGAGAAAATTACCTTCACAAACGTTTTAGAATCTATAACTGCAATAATAGTTCGGGAAGCTAATTTAGAAATACCCAAATATTTACCCAATCGGGTATTTTCCCGAACTCGGGTATTTACCGGGTAAAATCCCATCTCTACTCGCGATCATCCATGAAGGGATTTTCAGCAGCATAAGATGAGATTTGTGATGTGATAAGTGGCAACTGATTACGTAGAGAGTTTCCTCGTTTGATCAGAAACGTGTAGGTTTCATTTGAGATCCGTAGGGAGCTCTTTTCCTTTTCAATATTGTTGGGCTTCGTTTCATACATAAAGTCGATACTTTCCTCATAATGATATGGCAGTGGGTATCACATAATTAAATACACTGCCAAGGAGATTCACACTTCCTCGTTACATCCTTTATCATATGAGCTAACTTGAATCGAAATTGTGAAAGTCATACCTGTTTCAAGAATTTCACGTTAGCGTTGACATAGATTGGCAGTGGGTATCATAATTAAATACAACATCACATCCTTCATCATATGAGCTAACTTGAATCAAAATTGTGAAAGTCATACCATGCGCAGAGCGTACCGCTGATTATATTGAGATGAAATTCGTATGGGAACTCAAGAGACCTTACCGGCGCAGTCCCTCAAAATATGAGCTAAATTCATTCAAAATTGTGGAAGTTATGGCTGTGACAAGGAAATGTGGACAGACAGACCGACAGATACCTACGGAACCAAATTTGTTCAGAGGCTATGAAAAGCAAAATGTGAGTGAAAATTTTGAATTCGGACATCAAAAATTTTTTTGCTCCCAAAAGTGAACTCAAGGCTTCCGCTGCTTTGCAGTCTCGGAAGCAAAACTCAAACGTAACCTCCACGTTTTTTTTTCCATATTAAAATTTATTATCTCTTGACAAATCATTAACGAGATGAAAGGTTATAAAAGAGAGAAAAAAAAGTTTCAAGAAAAAAAATGAAACCAGTTTGAAGTGGGCGATATAAAAATAAAACCGACAGTAATTCTTCCTCCCCTTTTTCTCGTTACACCTTCCGCTGGTGAGCACTGAGAGCTTCGAAGTCGTGAGGTGGTGAAGAGGCTCCGGCGGTAGTGGTGGTAGGGACTTAATGAAAGGCAAGTAATCAGGTTAGAGGTGTCTTCTACGGTTGTGGAAGTGGCGCGAAAAGAGGGAGGTTGAGGAATTCAGAAAGAGAAGAAGGGGAGGAGAAATAGCGAAGAAGAAGGTGGAAGTGGAGGGGGCGAGGAGAGAAACAGCCGGAAAAAGGGAGAAGCGATGAAATTAGCTGAGATTGGATGAAATATTTATAACTGCAAATGTAAAGGTGGGAAAGGCGAAGGACTCATTTAGGGCCGGAATGTTTCTCACGAGAGTGCACTCAAACTAATGAAAAGAAGTAATCCCCTAAACCTCTCAAACCTTCCCCCTCTCCGAAAGCCTCCCTTCTCCCTTAAACCAGCATTAACCCCTTACCTACACCCGCTACACCTCCCGTGCCTCCACTACGGGGGAAAAAATCTTTTTCCTTTTTTTTTCTATTAAAAAAAAAAAGGCGGACAACTTTTAGTATAAACACTCTCTCTTAGAAATGTTTACAGTTAAAAACGTTTAAAGCCGAAGGCCTCACCTTCCCCGAGTCAATATTGGGGTTAAAGTGGAGCTTTCCTCGGGGAAGGAGCGCTCTCCTTTAGGTGAAGATAAATCCAGTTATTAGCTCACCCCTTAGAGCAATCTCATCCTTTTACCCCCACTCCCGGGGTCTCCTTTTCTCACGACGGCCCGACTTCCCTCTTCCCTCCCCGTTTGTTTCGATGAGACAAAAACATCCCGCTCCTTCCCCCTTCTAATTGCTTTGCTTCAATTAACGCTCCTAAATGTAATTTTTATGATGACCGCTGTCCGTTTGGTGATTTGTCAAATGGGCGCCAAACGCTTTTATCTGTCTTAAACAACGGAAGGTATCTGTAGCGCTAGATGACGTAGAGGCGTTTTGGTTGTATACTGGGGATGCCGGACCATGGCAGAGCGTGAAGTACTAACATTGGAAAGAAGAAAGCTCCTCGGGCCACTAGAGATCTTCAAACGAGAAGTGCAGATTTCCTTTTTTCATACACCGCAATGAACAACAGTAAAAACACCTGCTGAATTAATGATGATAGCCATTGAACTTGATTTGGTAAAACTAAATATGGAATCGAACACAGATAAGGGCACTAGATTCCCAGAAACTTCTCGCGCAATTTGACTTTAACGAACGTTAAACTAGAACAGGGGTCTCCAAACTACGGTTAGTATTTTGTCCGGCCCGCTGCCCGCGGACGCCAATGGAAGAAATAAGGCTACCCCCAGAATAGAAAGAAAAGTCAGCCATGTGACCCAGCGAAAGCCTTAATGGAAAACTAATGATCATGCAATTAAAAATATATATTTAATCACTAAAAACTAAGTTTTGGGTCCTATATTAGGCCTAATTTTGAATTTATCTGATTCGTCTAAGAGTGCTTAAAAACCATGATTTCAAGTGCCTGACTTTCAAAATTTTCCATTCCTGCAAATTCAGTTGTTAATATTTTTTATTGAACAACGAAAAAGTAATTATGGAATTTCAAAAATACTATCTCCAAAAACTAATTGTTCGTTCTTATATCATGCCTAATTTTGAATTTGTCAAACTCCTCTAGTAGTTCTTAGAAATACTGTTTTCAAGTGTCCAATTTTCAAAATTTTCCGGGGGAGAGCCCTCTTAACTGGGGGACTAGCCCCCCAGACCCCCCTGGTGGCCCGCCCCACCACATTACGATATTGCCCTTGGGGCAAATAGTTTGTAGATCGTGGATGCAGTCTTGACCTTCTGGTAGTGACACAATCAGGGGCCTATATTATTGGTGTTTCAGTGGTTTGGGAGCAGAAAGGATATCACTTGTGGATATCAACTCTGATGAAAGTACCAAGTTGATGCTATACACCAAGCAGTAGCTCAGAAAGCAGCTATACAACCTGGAAATTCGGGTAATTGGTGCAACTATGACATTGGAAGGTGTATAGAACATGAGGTCAAGGCTAACTTTCCATGTCTGATGCCGTCCAGATGCTTGATCTCCGTCAAAACTGCTGGACAAAACTCAATGAAGATTCGATAAAAAATCACATATGAGCTAACGATGATCCTCCAACATCTTTATTATTCCCGACCAACCTTAAGGGTTGATATTTAAGTGCTGTAGTGTTGAGAAAGTCAAAATCTTCCTTTCTTTCATGTAGATTTACACAGCAAAGGAAACCTGGATGAACACCTGCTGAGCTCATAATGGGAGGATTGAACACAGATAATGCAGTAGTTTCCCTGAAACTTCTCTATGGCAAGCAGAAGAAGAATTGGCTCCATGACTATGATCAGCCATTGAAGGAGAATCTTTGTGGGTGTGGCACTCACACAAGAAACAGTGCTTGGTGTGTGTTGAAGATATACGTGATTTTCATATCTTATGATGATGGAGGGAGGAAGCATGCGGACCAACTCATGTAAAAACTTCAAAAAAAATTTCAGGATTAAAGGAATGACTGTGAAAAACAACCATTCAGTTTACAACTTCCGCCACCAATACCGCTAATGGTGCATTATAGGAGACATACCAGCACCTCGATGCATGGACGATGCATGGACTTCTAGAACACAGTTTAGGCGAGTAGGAGATTGCGAGCGCAAGGTAAGACGGATTAGAGACCTTTTCGTCAGCCCCTTCACAGCTCTCTGTCAAAGACGATGGCAGCATTCAGATTGTACAATTCTCATTTTTCCAACTATGCATATTTAGTCAGTAAGTTTCTTAACGTTTTGAAAAACTGAAAAACGCTATTAAAAACTAAAACGCTGCAAATTCTTCCACTGGGGTTTATTATTCAATTCCATTCATTTGACTTGCATTCATGATTTCGAATTTCTACTCAGCTTTGGAGTGTGCAAATTAATATTTGTAATCAGAAACATTCATCTGCTTCTCTTCATAAACCTATTTTTGGTTTATTATTCAATGATATAGCATTTGAATCGCTCTTGAAAAAAATTTGTTTAACCCCCCCCCCCCCTGAAAATTTCATGGTTTACGGTTCAAAGGGTGTAGAATCCAAATCTGCAATAATAATTTTTCCGTCCGTCCGCCGTACGCACGATTTCTCCCAAACGGCTGGAGCAAAAAATCTTAAATTTTCAGGAAAAATCAATACTGGTCCGAAAACGCCCCAATTCTTTAGACAGCTCTCTCACTTAATTTAAAGTGCCCTTTAAGGGTTGTCAAAGTTTTGCAAAATCCCTAAAATCCTCGAAAAAAGTCAAGGCGGACTAAATTTGGACTTTTTTTGAAGAACTTTCCATGAGGCATCGAATGAGCTTCTCCCCAGGTCAACTCTTATGCTGCCAACATTTGCCGTGATTCAGTGCATCACTAGGTTACTGCGATCAAACAGCGTTTTTTTTCTTTTTTTTTTTTTTGTTCTGATCGAAGTAACCTAGTGATGAAGTGGATACTGGAGTTAACTCCTAAAAGGGTTTATAGCCGATACAAGGGTTAAAGCATTCTGATATGCATGAAGCGCTGCAAATTGTTTCACTGGGGTTTATTATTCAATTCCATTCATTTGGCTTGCATTCATGATTTCGAATTTCTACTCAGCTTTGGAGTGTGCGTGTTTCACAGGTGATAGAGCGATTATTGAATTTCAGGAGATATGCATAGAGCGCGTAAATCGGTTCTCAACCAAAATAGCTTTCTGGATTGATCAGTTGATCATATTTGTGTGCCTCCTGAAATTCAATAATCGCTCTATCACCTGTGAAACACGCACACTCCAAAGCTCAGTAGAAATTCAAATCATGAATGCAAGCCAAAAGAATGAAATTGAATAATAAACCCAAGTGAAAGAATTTGCAGCGTTTTACTATAGTTTTTGAATTTTTCAAAACGTAAGAAAAACTCGTACTGAGAGAATTGATTCGAGATATTCTTAGAATTTTTGACTACTTGACACCGAAATGCACGCAATCTAGTGGGGGAGGGTTAGCAAGGGATATGACGGAAGAGTATGAAGCTTTCCTCCTGCTAGTAAAATATACTTTTGCTGAATGAAGGCGTTAGTAATTTCAAGGGGGAGTTTCATTATATCCACCTTTATCTGCAGGAATTTATAACATTATGTTGTCAATGCAAACGCTGAGTGACGGGATCAAATGCGAATTTTTTCCCCTTTCCAATCAGCAGTAATCACGTCGTTTACATGGAGGAACTGCGCCTACTCTGTGGCAGTTCAAAGAACTATGAATAAATTTTGGATGAAAGGGAGCGTAATGATAGAGGTCGTGGGGGGTGAGGGTTCCTAATTAGGATGAAATCCAGGGGTCTTAGGGCGGCTATTACTTCATAACAGTCTTGATGAGTTGCATGAATTGTGTATCATCTTTCTTGATTGCATACGGAGGCCTCCCGGAGGGGGCGGGCGTCGAGGGGCTGCGGAGGCGGCGGAGAGAGGCTTTTAAGTAAGAGAGCGGAGGAGAAGGTTTAACGGGAGTCCAAAGTTAATGTAACCACAGCCCCTAAAAGGTCTTAGGGTCCCGGAGTCTTAGGCCTCGGGGGCAGAGGGGGAATGGAAAGGGCTAAGGAGGGCTCCGGCTAATTTTACGCTGCCCCCCACCGCTCTCGTTCCTTATAGTTAATTACCAACGGTCCGGTTGGTCTAAATCATGCACTAGCCAAAAACAAATCAAGATACAAAGGGACCTTGATTAAATCAAGTATTCCTCCCTCCTCCTTCCCCCGTCATCCGTTCCACCTCAATTTCTCTTCCTTTCAGTTCTACCTGCAACCCCTCCGCCCTTAACTCTCCCCCCTTGCCCCCGTCTTCAACCAGTTTCCTTTGTACAATCAAATACCAAACCCGCCCCCTGCTCCCTTTCTTCGTTCTTGAGTCCTTGAAACATTTATTAGCAAGTTACCCAACAATACTTGTTGCCTTGAAACCTTCCCCCCTGCCCTCCCTTCCCCAATTCTGTCGATTACCGCTGTATTCCGTTTATTGTCTCGGAAACCCAAAGAAAATATCAAGGGGTCCTACCGAGAATGTGGTCTGATGTCAGGAAACGCCTGTAAAGTGGTGCAACCCGCATAGCAAGGGTGTTGTGCGGGTCTAATCACAGTTCTCCGAATAAGGGTTGCCAGATAATAATAATAATAATAATGTTTTATTCCCAGTATAAATTCAATATTGGTACATGCTAAAATTTTTTGCTATGCCTAAAATTCAGGTAGGTAATTTACCATAAGTTTCCATCATGTTGACAATAAAAATTACAACACGTAGGACGAATACAATAGATTAGGTACTGGGGTCACACTGAATAGCCGAAGCTGTGGCTCAGTGTGGAGTTGGAAGGCTATTGAACCACTCGGAATTATCGCAGATACCTACTAATTATGTATACAGCTTTTCAGTTAGTTCTGCTTGTATTTAAGAATCAAACTCCCTAAGTTTACCCGCTCCTATCTATTCTACAAAACCGCGTAAAGCAGACCATGCCTCATCATGAAGTAAAACAATCATATTTTGTGTTCTTAACATACGATTTTATTTCTTTTTTACCTTTTTTTGACCTTGTCTGTACGGTTAAGTTATGAATATTATCAAAGTCTTGAAATCTACCTACAATAATTACAAACAGTATTTTGAGATCATGTTTCCAAGTGGTTAGGTAATAATAAACCTTGGTGTAATAATTTTTCACCGTTCCGTAATTAGAGTTCGGAAGAAACTTGACAGCAACATTCCAGAAACGTGGAACATGCTTTAGTGGACGGCTGTAGTGAGGCAGACCTGTAAATTAGGACTCACGGTCCTCACAGAACGTGATAGCGCTTATTCTTATCTCATCTCCCAAGTGTTAGGCCGTTTAGTCATTAATACTGTTATCACTATAAGTTATAGTGTTGCCATAGTGATTTGCCAAGCATCACATAACATCGACATAACATCGCAATTTTGGATTAATATGTAGTTACTCAGGGGTGCTCAAAAAGGGGGGGGGGGGGGCTATAAAGAAGAAGAAGAAGAAGAAAACATGTTTATTCAATAATTAATTTAAGCAGAACAATGAAGGAAAAAAAAAACATGACAATATCACGGCTGTGGACTGAGCAAGTCCCAGAAAAATGAAGGATGTCCTCCTCCGCACACACGTTGCACATTGAGCACAATTTCCTTGGGCTGTCTGATCTGAAATAGATCCCGTCGTTCAATGTGATCAGCGCACCTCTCAGCTTCGGAATCCAGCGCAGGACCGATAGTGGAAGCTTCTCATCTGCCAACAAATCTGCGGGTCTAGTATCATGGGGGGGGGGGGGGGGGCTATGTCGCATTGGGCTGCGTCATTGAAATTCTTAAGGGGGGGGGGGGGGTGTTATAGTTGATTGGAATAGTGTTTAACGTGAGGACATTAAAAATTATATTACATCACTAGATGTTAAAAATAATGAACGTAGTAACTAATAGTTTGTTTTTCTATCTGAAACTGCATGTATGACAATGACAGCGCTCGAATATTGTCCGTGATTTTTTTAGCGGCTCGCGGCATTGTGATAGCCATTTGTGGTCCAGCGGGACTACAAATTTAAAATTTTTGACTTTAAACTGTTTTTTGTTTTGTATGTGGCCAGGGCTCTTTCCTTTACACAAACCACCAGTATCACGAAACTCTCTGTAGCACCTAAGGATATTGTAAACTGATGGAGGATTTACACCGTAACGACGTCGAAACTCCCGTTGAACAAGGATTATAGACTCACTTTTCGAGAACTCCAAAACACAAAACGCCTTTTTTTGTCAGGATGTCCATAATTACTGATAGACCCATAACTACCGAGATCTAGCGGTGCCCGGTTTCATTCAAAATCAAGTTCCTCGCCACCTTCAAAACTACTAGAGTGACGAATTTTCAAAACTCCGATTATTATTTTGTAGACACCCTGTACTTACCGGCAATCATTACCATTGGTACGCAATGGAATCATCCTTCCAACATTATTTACGTGCTATCCAGCCACTTTTGCCTTTTGGTTTATTATCCAATAATAAACCATTGTTATCGCTCTTGAAAAAAAAAAGTCTAACCCCCCCCGAAAATTTCATGGTTTACGTTTCAAAGGGTGTAGAATCGCAATCTGCAATAAACAATTTTCCGTCCGTCCGCCGTACGCCGTACGAACGATTTCTCCCAAACGGCTGGAGCAAATATCTTAAATTTTCAGGAAAAATCAATATTGGTCCGACAATGCCCCAATTCTTTATGCAGCTCTCTCACTTAATTTAAAGTGCAATTTAAGGGTTGTCAAAGTTTTGTAAAATCCCTAAAAACCTCAAAAAAAGTCAAGGCGGTCTAAATTTGGACTTTTTTGAAGAACTTTCCATGAGGAATAGAATGAGCCCCTCTCCAGGTCTGTAGCTCAAACCATTCCCGATGTATCGCATGATCTTATGCTGCCAACATTTGCATCCACATTCAGCGCATAACTAGGTTACTGCGATCAAAACAAAAACAACAGCGTTTTTTTTTTTTTGATCGCAGTAACCTAGTGATGTAGTGAATGTGAATACTGGAATGTGAACTCCTAAAAGGATTTATAGCCGATACACGGGTTGAAGCATTCTGAGATGCATGCTCCGTCTTACGAAATTAAAAATTTTCAAATAGAATATTTTTCCATTGTAATTGATCTTGAAAAAAAAAAACGCTGCAAATTCTTTCACTGGGGTTTATGAATTTCAGGAGATTTGCATAGAGCACTTAAATCACTTCTTAACCAAAATACCTATTTGGATTGATCAGTTGATCATATTTGTGTGCTTCCTGAAATTCAATAATCGCTCTATCACCTTGAAACATGCACAATCCAAAGAAAGTAGTAGTAGAAATTCAAATCATGAATGCAAGCCAAATGAATGAAATTGAATAATTAACCCCAGTGGATGAATTTGGAGCGTTTTTATGATCGTTGACATCTCCTCCCTCTGTTTGCACTCTAACATGTCACACTTTCGCCCATTTGCCCCAAAACGCAATGACCAGAACTTCAGCAGGAACAACAAAGACAGCTTGATGTAATCGGAAACAGAAACTACACCGATACGCGTGATAATATTCACAAAAACAAGAGCACAATGCACCAATGATTACATCTAAGATACACAGATCAGCGATTTAAATACTATCTGATGCAGAAACGACAAACCTGTGTGTGATAATGTGCAGCGTTTTTTATCGAAAAAAGTCTTCTGTTCGTGGTAAGTCCTATTCTTTCGTGGTTGGATCGAACGAATATAAGGATTTGGTCTTCAGGGTTTCTTTCAAGGATAAAAGATGTGGTCCCCTTTGGTTTCATTGAAGGGTACAAGTAAATTCCATAATCGTGCCACCTCCGGAGAGCGATTGTTAAGTCACGCAGCCCTATTATTTTTGGGGCCTCGCCCCGAGACAGGGGGAGCTCTCTTCTGTGATATTGATTTCTTTTTACGCCCGCCCCCGCCACCGAGTTAATCAGTTTCGTATGTCCGTCCGTTGTGATGTCCGTCCGTGTCAGGTCGTAATGAACAGAAGCCCCCGGAGCCCGGAGCTCCTGAATCAAGACGGGGACCCCCGCCGCGAGCCCGGACAGCCTCCGCCGCTACTATTTATGAATCAATAATTATGCATAATTCAAAAGGCACCGAGGAGCCCTGAGGTTGAGTGTCTAATGGCGGGACACCTACTGAGCGTCTGCCCTGAGCCGGAGGAGCGGCTGGAACCTGTAACAGACGTTCCCAGACCTTCAACCCGCTCAGAATGGAAGATTGGTTAAAAACAAACCATTTTGTGAGTTGTCTCTCCGTTCCATCTTTGATAAGCATCCTAAATACCAATTAAATATATAAATAGCTTAGATGAAGCCGAAACCTGACACGTATCTGATTACTCTAATCCGCATTGATCAGACTGCAAAGGAAGAATGGCTCTTGAATAGGGATGGGACATCGACATCGATATTATCGAAATATCGATGTTTTGCTTTGATATTACGATGTTTTGCCATCGATGCCACACATTCGATAATAACGATATATGGATAATTTGGCTTCGATAACATCGGTTTCGTTTACTCTTCACTCACAGAAAAAATTCCATCTGGTTTGTTTGTTACCTAACGTGAAAAAAATAGATATTAAAAATTCTTTAAAATGCTGTAGTATTAGCTGATTTTCGAAGAAAAAGAAACTATTGCCCTCGGTCCAAATAATTTAAAATGAAAATTGTCAAAAAATGTTGGCATCAAAACCCACTGTCAAAAGACTCCAAAAACATATTCCAAACGATAGCTCTCGATAAAATTGAGGTTGAAAGCTCAAATTTGCACAAAAAATCCATCTAGGCTTTCAAAAGGCTAAGTTTGAAGATGGGCACAATCGCCTCACGCTATGGGGAGATTTGGGGAATTTCAAATGGGGGAAAATTACCGGAAAAATCCCCAAGATGGTGACCCTCTTTTGTAAGGTTTTTTTCTGAACGCGATGGTGAAATCGGATGGGAGATATCTCAATCCATTCAAACTAGAGCAGTTTGAAGATGATGAAACGAGATAGATAGGCAAAATCAGCAACAAAAAAATTATGAGATTCTTCAGCTTTCAAAAATTTTTAAATTAAAATGAGGTATCACACAATTTTCTGAATACCAGCAACAAGCGAACTTTAGTAGGGTGTAATAAGGATAGTGTTAACTGATAAAGGCACCGATATCGATAATATCAATGTTTTCACCCGATATTGGAGGACTTATCGATGCCGCTCTCAAAAATTGACATCGATATCAACATCAATGTTTTGTCTCGATGTCTCACCCCTACTCCTGAGTAATCATATTTCACATAATAAAGTGCTACATTTTCAACGACGGAAAAATTACAGAACACCCGAAAACAAAACTGTACTCTACAACTATGCTAAATAGTTGAAAAATGTAATTAAAACGATAGACAAAGAATCCGTTGAAGATCATCTGAATAACCTGACAGCAGAGAAAGATACGGAGCATTCTCTGTTTAAGGTTACTAAAAATATAAAAATACAAAAGTACCCTCACCTCCAATTAAAATAGTTGATGGGACTTGGGCCAGAAGCAACCAGGAGAAAGCACGACTTTTTGCAGAACATCTGTATGAAGTCTTTCCACCACTACCAAGACAAACATCGGAAGAAAATATAATACAGTTGGAAAAAACAGACGAATTCGAAATACTGCCAGTTACACTGAAAGAACTTAAAAACGAAATACAAAGCAACATCAATGCGAAAAAGGCGCCTGTCTACGACTTGATAACAGGTATAGTAGTGAAGGAGTTCCCCGAAAAAGCAGTCCAAACAGAGATTAAGAGTGTAGATGTACATTGGCCCCACCCCACTCTCCAGATAAACGAAATAATCTGCGGTATTCGATGTTAAAGAGAACAATTTTTAAATACAAATTTTTAATAACATCTCCACCTGCATAAAAGTCTCATACCCCCAAACTTGGGTTTCAAAATAGATACGTAAAGGAATGCACTTTTCGATAGTGTAATCTCCTTCATTTTGGTTCCAATAAGATTGTATGTGATGCTCCCTCATCTCCTAAATAATAAATAAAATGAATGATGATTAATCATATTTTCTGAAAATACAATTTAGTTATTAATTTCCAAGTTGTTTGCTCCTCGAATCTCCGAGTCTTTCTAAATGACTAATTTTAACCGCAGAACTTTATGGCGGTAAATTATTGGAAAAATAACCGCTCGATCGAATCGTAAACTGCGTTGTTAAATTGAGTTTATGAAGGGAGTTGAGTTGTCGCGCCAACAACCCATAATTTCAGGCTGGCACCACTTGGGCTTCCTGAGGTCGTTGAGTACATTAATAGGTCTGCAATCAGAGATAAACGTCGACGGCCGAGTGGACAATGTCGGTGGTCCAAGACCAAAACCAAGACCTGGACTGTGGAGCTGAGGAGGTCTCCAAGTGGACAGCCCGGCCCCTAATGGATTTTCCTTTACAGCCGCATTTCAGGAAGTTGTTGCTGAGGAGGTAATTAAGTTGCCGACCGGTTTAGTGCGTAGGTAGGAGTTTCAAAAGTTGATATTAGTAAGTGATTCTCTTTGTTCGGGAGGAAAACGATACCTTATACTCCCGTGATTAAGTTTATTATCAATCAAAGCTAAATCATCAATTACCACTTTTAAGTTGCAAGTTGACGATCTGTTCGTAGGCTGAAAAGTAACGTACGCAAGCGAAAGACAACGAAGAGTGGTGTAGCTTCATCAGTCAGACGTGTGAGAATCCAAATTCCCAACTTTCAAACCTGAAGGTGGATAGATATACATAGATACACAGGGTGTCCCATTTAAAGGTAAACATCCGGATAGGGATAGATTCCTCAGCTAATTTGTGATAAATGTGCCTCATAGAAATATTTCTGTAGAAGCTCCGTTTCCGAGTTATTCACGGTTTAAGATGGTTTGCGTGTTTTCAACTTTTCGTCACAAAAACAGCCATAACTTCCTCATTTTTTCCACAAATTTCAATTCTGAGGATACCTACCGTTAGAAAGAGTAATAAATTTCCTATCTACCGTCGGAAAACGTGTTTTGTTAAAGGCGAAATTAAGGGTTCTGAGAATGGGTCGCGGGGGAAAATTATTTACAAAAATAGTTCACAACGCCCTCTATTGTGGTACTGACGTACAGAAATAACTCAAAACACGTACACAATATCAGAAAATCTCTATACATACATGTATTGGGAACACATGTCTGCTGGGTATACGCCTTTTGGAAATCTCTGGTATTCCCGCACAGCTTCGGGACCGTTTTGGTTGGTAAAACCATAAACCAATACGTGTTAGCATATCCGGCACTCGAAAAACTTGTCATCTCAGTAACCAAAGGAACATGATCAGACGACTATGAGCATGGTTTTTATTGTCGTTGAGGCAGTGACGAGGATCCAGCAAACGACACATTACTGTTATTTTAAATATTAACAAGTTATTTTAATGTTTAAGCTGCTCTTTGACGTCTTAATTTCGAAAAGTGTTTCCACCACGGTGTCGTCAGTGACGACTCGTCACCATTCTAATCCTCGTAGAAAATTGGGCGGAACTTGTCTCCTAGCGAGAAAACACGTGCGTTCTGAGTTATTTCTATGCGTGAGTAACACAATAGAGGGCATCTTGATCAATTTTCGAAACAAAATTTTCCCGCTACACGTTTCCTGAACCCTTAATTTCGCCAATGAAACCGCGTTTTTCTCCCATGCTAGCCCGAGTAAATTCTAATCAGAGGATAGCGCTGGAAAACTGAGCTTGCTGTCCAACTTTTTAAGTAACGGTACAGAATTGTCATGTAAGAGAATTAGGGTTCACGGGGGTTTGTGAAATTAATAAACCATTAATTTCCCGGATTTGAACCCTTTTTCACAAACATTTGAAAACACTATCTAACGCAGCATGTTATACTCGTACTGTGACAATATTGTCCCCTCAATCCTTTCGGCGGCTCCACACGTGGTATTCGTCAAGCACCTTGCCGATGATGCTGGCCTATTGCCCAGCGCTGTAATACAATTACCAACCAAACTCTATTAAAAATCGTCAAATTTAAATACTTTAGCTGGATATTACTAAACGAAAAGTTAATCAACCCTGATCTAGGTAATTAAAAGCTTAATTAATAATTAATATGTTAATTTGATGCTCAAACTTATGCTGACCATGTGCTAAAAATCTATGAAAATTCAAAAACGTTTTTTCAATAGAAAAATTTTATTTAGAACAATTTGTTTCATATTAAAATTGATAATTAACAATTTCATTTATATGCTTGAACCTAATTCCGTTGTTGAAACATGTTTGATTTTGAATAGCATCAACTCGTATATATTTCTGTTCAATCTTATATTACACCAATTGTACGTGTATTTGGTTTGTAAAAAAGTCCTATACCTTAGTTACTGTTACCAATAGAGCAGGAAGCTTTGCTGCCCGTCTGGCCATGTGGTGGGTACATGGCAGACGTTTTATAGATAGGCCATTAATCTGAGCCGAACGTCAATATCTTCTGGAATAGTCAACCTTTGTGTAATAATTTGCACCGTTTCTTCATTATTTGGAACTTTTAAGTATTGAAGTACTTCGCGTTTTAAACACTGAAGCAGTCCAACACATTATTCTTTTGAGTAAAAAACATAAAGGTTGTCTCTTGAAAAATTATTTTATATGTGTAATAAAATGACAGTCGGTTCTGACAAATTATGACTCGGAGACTCCATAAACAAAAAAAGCACCGTCGATCTGACAATAAACTCAGATGATCTGATTCGGAACCGAATAAAACTCGACGCGGATGTTTTAAAAAAACTTTCCTTTCTTTTTTTTTACTCTTGCATCAGATTTTTTCGCCAATCTCTACCGAAGAGGTGTCTGAATACTCAAGCACTTAATTTAGAGGCAAGATGCGCTTATCAAGATGGACCTCTCGGCGGATTTCCAAGCAGGAAACAGTGGAATGAGAAAGAGGGCTGCAGAGCGACAAGAAAAGAGAGTTGAAAAAAAAAAGAGATAAAAAAGAGTGCGGGCGTGCTTGTGTTTTATCTGGGTGTTATTTCCAACCGTGTAATTGATAAGAAGAGGCGAAGAGGGTTTTTTTCCACAATTACTAATTAGAAGCATAGGAGATCAAAGTGTCGAGAGATGTGTGAGGCCTCTTTTGTTTCCTAAGCCCTTCTTTCTAATTGGGCTCTCCGTCTGGTTATTAAGCCGTTATTTTTAATCAAGGGCTTTTTGAATAATTTATCCCGGGGAGGGCAGCCTCCCCCCCCTCCCTTGCGGGGTCTGTGGAAAGGGAAAAGGAAAAGGTTTTCGAAGGGCTGGAAAGCTGCTAGTATGGAGGGTGGGAGAGCTAGAGTCCGCCAAATTAGTTAAGTAACCCATTAGTAGATGCAGAGTGGCGATAGCGGCTTTTAGCACTAATGATTCATTAGTTCTCCCTGGGCCCTCTCTCAGAGAGATGTTGACTGACTGGGAAAGCTTAGCGAATATCCTCTCCCCCGCCCCCTCTCCCTCACCCATCATACCCGAGTCCGGCACACTTTACATCTCCTACCGCTGCGTGCGAGGGGTTTTCAAAGCCCAATTTGTAAATTTCAAGTGGGGGAAAACGAGCCAGGAAGGTTTCAGGTAGATGATCAAATTCCCCATTCACGAACGGGTATTATTTCATCAAACAAGGCTCTTTTCAGCAGTTCTGGCGGCGGGCATTCATCGCGGTGAAAAGACATTTAACTTTGAATGAACTGGGATCGTTTAGCTTCATCCAACTCATGATGATGGTTATCCCCAATTTATTAGGACGTCAAACGGAACTTCTTCCATCTTGCCGTTGGAAGAAATGTTTGATATACCAGTATAAATGTGAATGTAATAATCAATGAAACATTATCTTGACTCTCATAACCTCAAGCAGGGATGGGCGAAATCTTAATCATGAATAAGATTGACATTTTTAATCAATTGTTAATTTTCAATTGTTAGAACGTGGCATCCAATATCCGTGTAGATATAACGTGTATTGCATGATCAGACGATGTATCATGGAATGTATTTAGATATCAGCTTGTTTTATAAACTCGGGGACCTATGAAATTTATAGTTTAATTTACTATATTCTAAACGACGACATTGTACCGTTTTTGGTATTCAAACAAGTCAATAGAAAGGTGTGGATAAACACTGATCAGCACATGAATGCTTGCTGCTCATTGTTCACCTAATCGATGTGCGGAGGTGATGTATGAACGGATTTTAGGAATCTAGAACACAATTACGAGGTATGGAAGAACCGAGTATGGACGATGTACCACTGACTACTTGTTATAGTTGCACATATTATATGACGTTCTATTTATGTTCACGTAGATAAGAGAATTGCTATGTAATTCTATGTCATAGAATGGTTTATGATACAGAAATAACACACCTTTGTATTATAATTTCGTTTTAAAATGTCGAGAGCCACAGCAACACGTTCTTTTCTCAAGTAAATTTCCTTAAACTAATATCCACAATTCCACAGTGCAGTGGTATTATGAACATATTTCTCGCCAGTATGAACCGTCTGACCCGCCCTATTATTACTTACCCTCGTTGGATCGTGTGGATTCTATCAATATGAAATGAAAACATTTACCTCCCCGAACGCTTGTAGACCCCTAACGCACCAATGAGAATGGTAACGACAAAAAAGGTTTAGACGTAATTCAAGGCAATTCGTAACTGTATTTCCTGTCACACAATAAATAGTAGGACGTTACGTCAACTTATGGTGCTTAACATCTCCTCGGTAAATGTTCGTTAGATGGTTAAAACCTCGGATCCAGTTTATAAGTATAGTTCGCATCCACTTTCAACTCAATAGGACAGCACCATGGAAATTCTCCACTATGTCTCTCAATATAGTCTCTACGGTATTTTAATTCCTCCTCACTTTTAACTTTAACTGTACTGTCCTTCCCACACCTGGAAAAACAAAGAATGTTAGGTAAATATGTTAACCCGACGAGCACTTGTACATGTCACCTTATTTGTGCCTTTTCCTTAACTGAGATCTGAATGCTTTACATTCACTAATATTCATATCAATAGGAAAACGAAATATTCAGTTGCAAGTTACGTATGGCAACTGATTGAATCATACAGGTAAGGTAATTTCTTATGATTAAATGTATCAATTGACGTTGACATTATTTATTAGTATTTATGTAATGTGGAATAATTAGCAGTAATAGAAGTAGGTGCATAAAATTATCATGATTTAAAACATTTAAACGTATATATAAATACAGGGAAACACTAAACTTACGTGCTGTGAATGAGCTGTAAGTTGCCCAGTTCTTTATCCTTCTTAGAATCAGGATTAGTACAATAATATTGCTCACAAACACCTGGACGAAAAAAAACCTTAAAAATGGTTATCTTGACTGACCCATCTTGATTGACGCATTCGGTACCTGAAGAAATTAGCATTCAATAGGATCAACCTCGGGTGTGCAGCGCCACACGTTCCAAAGTTACGTTATGGCATTTTATGAATATCACTGAATATGTGGTATTGTGTGATGTATCTCTTAAAATTTAAAATCAAATAAAAATGTTTTAATATCTCTATACTCATATTTACATCGGAAGACCGGTGGAACGTTCTAGAGCAAATACATAAATCTTAATGCTCGGTATTGATAAAACTTCGGAGAGCGGAGGGACGTTTTCTATTCTAATGAAATTGTCATTCGTTTTTTGGATTTTCCTTTTCTTGAAAGAAAAACAACTCATTTTAGGGGGTGAGGGTAGTTTTTTTCGATTGAATCAGAAGTTCAAAATGTCCTCGAAAATAGTTCGTTCAAGCTATATCATAATAGTGACATAGTATTAAGCTAAGAGATAAAAATAAAGTCCTATGGTCTATCCATCACGGGGGCAGAAAATTTGTCTTTTCACCACCCGAGAAATCGTGTTTGTCCATTAAATGACTCCAATTGTATTACTCGATTGATTAGAAAGTCACTAACGCTCCGCAAGGCCAAGGGCGACTGGTTGATCTAGTTGCAATAAGAAATAGTTGTGAACATGATATAATATATCATACATATCAAAATATTATTTTGAATTAAAGTATCGTGTACTAACCATTCATAGGAATCTTCTTATAGTCCACATTTGGATAGGCGTAAGACGCACAGAATAGGGAGAGGATCAGCAAGATGGTCATCGTGTACGGTTTGGTACTGATTTGTTGAGTCGGGCTGAGGAGCTGTTTTTATATCAACTTGAAAACCCATTAAGTGAGGCCCCGAGCGGTTGGCAATAAACATTTGGTCAGAATCAAATATCGACGGCAATAAAACGAATTCGTCGCTTAAATGCGATCATGACACAACTTGTAACGAACTCCAAGCAAATAGTAAAAATAAATTAAAAAAAAAAAAAAACTAGGAGCAGACACTTACAAATATAAATTTATTTCCGGCCTCACCCTGGAGATGGGGGGATTCAGTTTAGTAGAAAGCCAAAACCAGATTTTTCTTTTCTTTTCCACTTGATTTTATTGAAATTAATTTATGACTTTCTTCGTGAAAAAATATTATTAATAAAATAAACAAATAACCATCAAAAACCAGAAATTAATAGCTTAGGCACTAGTATAAGATTTAGTTATTATTATCACTTAAATTGTTTCCTCTTAATTAATTTAAATCTCTTCTTTTTCTGTTATTTTGTTAATTTGAAAAAAACAATAAATGGATAACCACAAACAACATGTAATTAGTAGCTTAGGTATTAGAATAAGATTTAATTATTATTATCAATTAGTTTGTTGCTTCTTAATTAATTTAATTTTCTCCCTCCTTTTTCCGTTATTTTGCTTTTGAATTACTATGGGTGGCCACCCTCACATAATGACTACCTTGTGAGGAAATTCCAAAAAGATTTGCGTAGATTGACTTATCTACAGGAAAAACTAAAAAAAAAAAAAAAAAAATCGTTTAACATAAAATTTAGACTTCTTTTTTTCCTTTTTTTTTTCTTTTTACGGCAAGCAGATGATCGCTGGAACCAATTCACCCCAGACTTGTTGCCTCCAAAATGAATTTGACTTTGGGAGGCTGAAACAAAAAAAATAAGGGAATTCTGTGGTAAAATCCCCACTGTTCCAGCCACTAATAATTTAGAGTTCGCCGATCTGGCGGAAAGAATTTCATGGGGTTGAGGGTTCAATTTATTTTAAATGTTAAGTGGTACCTCAATGCGTAGGTTGGTATGAATTCGGCAATGTCTCGTCAGCAGTCCCACATAGTTATAGGTGAGTCTGTGATAATAGGATAGAAAGTATGAAAGGGGTATCAGGCATGAATGTAACTTAAGGGAATGAATGTTAGTGGTAAATAGAGTAGGTAAGTAAACTGTGATATAGGCTGTGGTAATATAAGTATAGTTAAGATAGGTTAAAATAAGGCTGTGATAGGTTAAGTTAGGTTAGGTGATAAGCAGGGTGGATGAATATCAAGTAGTCCACCCTGGGAGGCGGCCCCTCAAGTCTCCTCTGGGCTTGTGGGGTGATACTAGGGGACCGTATCCCTCATGGTTGGTTGGCAAATGGGGTAAACCCCCAGGAGACAATCAGGCATGAAAATCGGTAGACATTGTCGAGCCTGCGACCATTCAAGGCTTAGGGTGGGTTGGACGGGGGATGGCTCACCTTGTGTGGGTTGTCTGCAGGCCAAAACCCAAAATGGTACCACGGGAGGAGGGAGCCCCAGCTGCCACAGATGCATCGTCGAAAGACAAAGCATCACAGGCCTGCCCTCCGTCAGAGGTTGGATTCGTGGTGGTAGTGAACTCGCTGGGAAGTAGATAGCCGCCCCACCATCCCCCACCAGTTGTTGAGTTGTGGGGCCTCTCGGGCAGAAGGCGAAAGCTAGTTAACCCGGAGGCATCTCCACAAAGCAACTCAAAAGAATTCTCCATGTCTCGTCAGCTTGACAGGAAGGTGACAACAGGCGGAGTCGAATCGCACGCAAAAATTCGTCCGTTGAGAATTCGGAGAGCTGCAGGCAAAAATAAGGAGACACGTCCTTGAAAAGATTGGATTTTGGTAGCTACCACCGCTCTCCAGGTACTTAGGTACAAAGAAAAAAGGTTGATGGAAATACTCTAGGTATTTCCCTGAAAACAAGTACGATAGATCCATACCTCAATAATACAGCTGGGTTTTAATGGGTTTCCGGTGGCAATCCTTCATTAAATAGTCGCAGGAAAAGACTATTGAAGTAGGCTATAAAACCTATTCACGTGGAACACGCAAGAAAATCAGCGAAGGTGCTGAACAAACGATCCGCCGTAGGCGATTGAAGACCAACTGAGGATGGATCTCGAAAGCCAAAGTGCCGTACCGAGCAGGGAGAGGTGGAGAGCTGAATTTCAGGTGACGACTTGCAAGAGGGAATGACCAAAACATAAGGCAGAAAGGTCCGGGGAGTCGGTCGGTACTCTGCGATAAGAACGGGAGATAATTTCTTCGAGGTGTTCAATCGGGGCCACAAACTAAATTTTTGCTAAACTTTTCATGAGAGCGAAAAAACATTAAATGTTTAAAATGATACTTTTTTTCTCCAGTAGCTCATTTTTATGCCTTGAATTTTTTATATTTTGCTTTATCATCAATTCATTGGTTGAGGGGCATAGAGTTTTCACAGAAATTCAAGACGTAGCAGGAATTAGTTGAGTTGCGTTATGATACTGTGAGTTTTCTTCTAGTTATGTCATGATCACTCGAGCTGTCATGATCAAGTAAGTACTAGTAGGATGAAAACTTCACCGTATCAAATAGATTGTATGAAAAAATTACTCGATAAAACGTTTGAAAACCATTTATTTTGAAAATTTGAACTAGAAAACATCAATGAGTATTTGTTGCCAGGTAAAACAAACCTGAAAAGTATCGCTCATTACTTCTATCTTTAAAAATATCATCACATTATTCTCTCACAGAATATTAACATTGTTTTCTTTAAAAATATTATCACATTTTTTTCTTACTAAAAGCTATTGAAACTACACTAAATTTAAAAGAATTTCGAAGGTTTTCTAAGGTAAAAAACGTCCGAATTTCTGCATTTCTGAAGCAATCCTCAAAAATTCTCGTTGCCGCCTCTCTCAGTAAGTTAATGTTGATGCAAAATACAAGAAGAAAACTTGTAAACAACAAACAATAATTAGGAAAAACTAAATAAACTTACATCGTCCTGGAAAGTATATGGATCCACCATTGTAACTGCTGAGTTGTGTCATGATGGAAAAACTGGCAATAGCAGCGAAACTAAGCGTTTTTTTTTTGCTAAACTAACCACACCAATCGAGTCAACACGTAATGTCGAATCGAAAACGATGTGTAACTCAATATGGCCAAAAAGTGAGTTGCGTCATGATCGTACTTAACCCGTACGCCGGACCATCTTTTTTTCAACGCTTAACCGGACCATCGGTCTCATAGACCTATATGTTATGAAATCGCCAATTTGTTCCTTTGTTCGCATGTTAGCTTCATTAATGTACCATGTTCTTTTCATCTCTCATTAATATTTAGGCCTCATTAATATTTAAGGATGTTAGGTTACCATTTTAAACTACATTTTCTCATAAATTCCTTTACTTCAATCCATAAAACGTACTTTTGTAGTAGATAACTTTTACTTGTTTAACAACTCAGACTTGGAATTTTCGGTCAGTCACAATTTACTAAGCCTAGTGTAAACACACATTATGAGTACGTGAATAATCACTCAGCATTCTCAAAGGAAGCAGGTAGGTGCTCTTTGTAAAAAAGATAAAATAACAGTTGGTACCTACTTGTGCAACTCGCGATGAATCATTTTGAATTTAGAACCATAAAAAACATTCGTAAAACGTACTTAGTAGGTAGATAACTAGGAAAACCACACTAATCAGTCGACATTCATAAAAGTCTTTACGATTCAGAAATCCTAAATACTAATAGTCAACATAAGGTAGGTACATATGTATATAAAAATATTCACAAAAAACATTCGTATAGAGCGAATTTAGTCAACATGATATAAAAAATATTTATGAAAAACAAGGTAAGGTAAAAGTAAACTAGTAAAATCACATAATAATCTCAGTCGACATTCATTAAACTCTAATGGTAATCACCATATAAAAAATATTCATCGTAAACATCCATGATATAAAAAATATTTATGAAAAAACAAAAGTAACTAGTAAAATCACATAATAATCTCAGTCGAATTCATTAAACTCTAATGGTAATCAAAAAAAAAAAAAACAGCAGGAAACTGAAGAAATCTTGTGAATCACGAATCTTTGAAAATTATTGATTACTTATAACTATCACGCACGTCTTGCAGATTTTCGTCAAACATTCCAGACATCCTGGTGTTTGGCATTTTATGCACTGGTATGAAGTTTTCCTCTTCTTTTGGTATGGGCAAAAGCGACAAGTTTTTCTCACTTCCAGTTTGTCAGTACGAATAGTAGACCTCTCACCTGAAGATGGTACAGATCGATTGTCTGGTCTATTTCGCCCACTACTCTGTACTATAACTTGGGTCGATTCATCTCTTACGCTCGAAATGAGTTTTCTTAGGTCGTCAGTCAAATTTGGTACATTCAATCTCTTATTCACATAATTGTGAACCAAAGATAGAGCAACGCTTTTCAGGAATGCATACCGGTCTATTGCTTTTGTACCCGTGAACAAACCGTATAGAGTATGGGCATTAGAGCCAGCCATTGAAACCATATGGTAAAATATTGCCATAGGCCACCTCCTTGTCTTTCGATTGGCACTGTAATTGCTGGCTTTGAAATCCAAGGTATCTACACCCGATTTAGTGGCATTATAAAAAGAAATTATTTCTGGTTTACCATTTTTTGAATCGGTAAAAGGGGTGTGATGCATTGAAGACAACAGTACAACTGCTTTGTTTTTTTTTGGCACATATGAAAGAAGGGTGAATTTGTCGGAATATCCGTAAAGGCAAGATGGGACTTCTCTATTCTTGTTGGGTAAGAATTCGTTGGGTATTTGTGGTTTATTTTTCCTCATCGTTCCCACTAACGTTAATTTATTTCTCCACAACTCCTCTCCTAGTTCCGTAGAAAGAAACCAATTATCGGCGGTTATATTTCTATTTGTGCCGTAGACACACTTTGCAAGGTGGACAACAGCCTGTGTAGGTATTTGAAGCCGTCGTTCTTCAGGAGTTAGAGTGGCCCCATCGCTCCCTTTTCCAGAATATATGTAGGCATGACACAGGGTCATTCCATACCCAGACAGACTCGAAATGTACCGACCCCCTCCGATTTTGTTCATACTTGGTCAGTTGCTTCCTTTAACGAATAAAAAAGGCCTGCCAGGTTAGCTCCTCCAAAAAGGAACGGTTTTAGAAGCTATAGCAGTATGATATTTTGACGGGTTTTATGACCTAAACGTGGTTTTTTGACTATATCTTTGATTCCAATCGATCAAATTAAGCGTACGCGGTCTCATTTTCTTCGTAATAAAGTAAAGAACGCAACGGACCCTGCAGGAAAGCCGGTATGAACGTCCGTTTTGTTTGTCGGGCGGATAACATCCGCCGATCTTAAAAACCCCATTTCTCCCGAGTCGCTCAGTAGAATTAGGCGTTCGAGGTCTTAAAATGTTTGCAATTACTTGTTTCACAATGCCCCCAACGGGTTTCGTGAGTTATCTTCATTTGACGGAGTTATAACGATTTTAAGGGCTATGCACCATTATTTCACTTTATTTGGATTTTATCGATGTAAAGCTGAATTATTTAGAAAACTTGAACTTAGCTAATCGCGAAGGTTTATTAGAACAGCAAGGGGTCACGGGGTGGGAGTCAAAAAAATATTTAGCATCTTAATAAAGCGGCCGATCACACAGCTCCGGGAGAGAGGCAGGGGACCCGAGAACTTCGGGTCGTCTTGAAGATGAAAATTACAAGTTTTACGGGTCAAACTGGTGGTGTACCTCATGGGTAGAATTAGAGCGGTACTGCTATGAAACCCCCTTTGCAACTGCTACCTTCTTACCTTTACCCGTAAATGGGCAGACTTTGTTTTGGTCATAGCTCGTAAACGGTTGAAGCTATGGAAACGTAGAAGGAGTCCATCCGAATGGAAATTCAAAGAGCTACCACTTTTCTTTTGTGACAATTTCGAGATAATTCAGCTTTGCATAGGTAAAAGACCAAATAAAGTGAAATAATGGTGCGTAGCCCTTAAAATCGTTACAACTCCGTCAAATGAAAATAGGTATTTTGTTTGAGAACCGATTTAAGTGCTCCATGCATATCTCCTGAAATTCAATAATCGCTCTATCACCTGTGAAACACGCTCACTCCAAAGCTTAGTAGAAATTCAAATCATGAAGCATTGCATAATAAACCCCGTGATAGAATTTGCAGCGTTTTTTCAAAAGCGATTACAACGGAAAAATGTTCTATTTGAAAATTTTAAATTTCGTAAGACGGAGCATGCATATCAGAATGCTTCAGCCCGTGTATCGGCTATAAACCCTTTTAGGAGTTGTTACTGCAATAAAAAAAAAACTCTTGTGTTTGTTTTGATTGCAGTAACCTAGGTTACTAGGTTACTACAAACATTACTAGAATGTGGATGCAAATGTTGGCACCATAAATCGGGCCATACATCGGGAATGGTTTGAGCTACGGGCCTGGGGAAGGGCTCATTCGATTCCTCATGGAAAGTTCTTAAAAAAAAAGCCCAAATTTAGGCCGCCTTGACTTTTTTTGAGGTTTTTGACAACCCTTAAAGTGCACTTTAAATTAAGTGAGAGAGCTGACTAAAGAATTGGGGCATTGTCGGACCAATATTGATTTTTCCTGAAAATTTCAGATTTTTTGCTCCAGCCGTTTGGGAGAAAACGTGCGTACGGCATACGGCGGACGGACGGAAAAATTGTTATTGCAAATTTGGATTCTCCACCCTTTGAAACGTAAACCATGAAATTTTTAGGGGGGGTTGACATTTTTTTTTCAAGAGCGATTACAATGGTTTACTATTGAGTAATAAACCAGAACTAAGCGAGATAAAAAATTGCTAGGAAGCAGTTTTTATTGGAAATTGGTTGTAAAATACGTGGGTGAAGTACGGCGCACCTTATCTGATACACCCTGTGTATTCTGTTATATTTGGAATATATCTTAGTGTCGCCATTACTAATAGATTGTGTAAACTTTTGACATGGATCAGCAGTACAGATTTAACTTGATTGCGTAAATCAGACTGAGTAGATTAGGTACATCTCGCTAGAAATGTCTACTATATTGGGAAGGAGTAGGTACAACCAATCACTAGAGAAGTGACAGGCTCGTGAGATATAGGCGGTACCCAGCGATGCCAAGCGGCGGCATTGTCTGCCATTCATTCCCTCCGCTCCCTCGCAGCTAATTATTGTGAGCGTCACCTACTTAAGCTGATTGCTTCTGATCCGTCCATCAGCCTTCTCGGCTCTTTATATTTTAATGTTTGTTTCGCCGTTCCGCCCTCATCCATGCACTTTTCAGTTACCATTCACTCTCATCTCCCTTTCAAATTTCCGTTTCTCCCGCCTCCCTATCCTCACTAT
Organism: Creontiades dilutus; assembly: GCA_031894815.1. Classification (NCBI taxonomy): domain Eukaryota; kingdom Metazoa; phylum Arthropoda; class Insecta; order Hemiptera; family Miridae; genus Creontiades; species Creontiades dilutus. Next base: position 204,481 of record JAVIWC010001476.1, read on the forward strand.
CATTTTGCCCTTATCCATAACAAGTTGCCTAAATCAGGCTCATGGCGTTTCCGCCTCTTCAGATCCAATCGGCCTGATTGGGTTCTCCTTTCGCTCAGACTCGTTTGGATGATTGATTATTCCGAGTAATACTCATTCTTCTCGTTTAAGGGACAACGCCAGTTTCAGCGTATTGCTAATCTCCTTCCCGCATCTACGCACAGGTCACAGTTTGTTCATCTGAAATTCTGATTGAAGTGATTGAGCATTGATTTGGCGCAGAAAAAATCCAAATCTGCGTCTAACAGCTCAAAATCTGAAAAGTCAAAAATCCTCATGGTTCACCCATCTCTTTTGCCCCTTCCCCTTTAAATTCAATTATCTCAGCACTGCTTGGTTGGATTAATTTGATTTTTTTAAAAATGTATTCACTTTTAGATTCTTTACAGAACTTCAGGAGCCGTTTTTTTCCTCTTTACTAAACCTTCACCTCAACTATTGAGAACTAGGTGCAAATACCTGGCTTTGCCCGGGTTTAAAATAAGGTTTTTGTAAAAGCGTAAGAAACTGTTTATTTTTGTAATCATATGATGACTTGTTCTAAGTCCAGTAATCCCGGGATGCCTTCCACACGAAATCAAGCATTCCATGGGCGCGGCCAACAATTTTGTCGATATGAGGAACAAATGTAAGAGACACGTCCAAAGATACGAACACAGCACGTACAGTACAGTTTGGCCTACACCTAGTATTATGGGTCTTAGTATTATGGGTCTGTCTACACTTAGGGCTCCGTTATCATTTGCAGGGTGAACGGAGAGTATGCGAAGTATAAATATGACATCAGTGTACGCAGAAATAAATGTCACGAGATATTCGGGTGACCTCACGTCTGGGAAATTGCCCCGACATTTTGTTTATTGAATCTTTTAACAATCCTAATTTTTAAATCTTTTAAGATTATGAAACTTTTAAGATTATTTACAATATTTCAGTGATTGATGCATTTATGTTCCCGATACGAGGAAGCTATGTGCCACGGTTTTACTAGTTACAAGAATTAGCGGACTCGCGGCTCAACGGTATGAACAGACAGATGAACATGAAACCAAAATTATTCACGGAGGTCTAAATTGTAAAATACAAGTGGGAATCCTGTATGTTTTTTAAATGGTTTTTACACCTCCGGAAGTTGACGGCACAGCTTCAGTTACGTAGGTAGACTCGGAAGGGAATTATAACCAAATCGTTCAACCCATTTGGAGCAGAGATCATTCATCAAAGCCCGATTCCACGGCCTGTTTGCGCGAAAAGATAGTGTGGGGAATAAACGGCGATCATATTTGTCGAACTTGATTGAAAGAAAACAATTGGGGAGTGGAGTGCCGCCAAAGGGAAAGGGACATATTTCATTAAGCAATATAAATACTCCTCAATTGGAGTCCACCCATCCCGCATTCGAGCCTCACGTTCCCCACGCAATGCGGGAAACGGAATTTAAAAAACCAATTTGTTCTTTCAAGATGTCAATTGATTAAAATGTAATCGAAAGAAAACATTGCTTCTGTGAAATAGGAAGGCAATGAAAGCGATTGGCGTTGTTTGTAAAAGTCAGGTCTCGGGAGTCTTCCATTGATGGTGTTTTCTTTCTGGAATAAACAGCGTTTCTGTGTTTGATAATTCCAGATGAGATCAGCTGGTGGAACAGCTACTGGATCCATCAGTGAGGATCAATCATCTAATTCCTTTTTAGGAATTTCATACTGATTTACTCAAATAAGCATAGAGTTAGCTTCTTTTTTTCCGTGATTTTCTAATTCCGATTAACTCTCCACAGACTTGCATTCTTCCTAGCGGCACACAGTGGAAAATATGACCGATTTAGGTGGACAAAATTCTGAAACTTGTCCATATTCAACCTTTGGGTTCCCAGATTACGAAAAAAAAAATATATATGAAAAATGTGATTAATTTTTGACACGATTGGCGAGCCCACAGTGGTCTAAAATCAAATTGTTTTGCTAAAATTTAAAACTTTCCTACATTTAACGATTGAAGTCCCAGAATACGGAAAAAATTATACAAAAAAAAAAATTAATTTTTTGACACGATTGGTCAGCACACAGTGGTCTAAAATCAAATTTATTTGCTCAAAATTTGACTGAACAAAATTATGTATCACCCAAAACGCAAAAATTCATTGCAACATTTAAAGACTAGAAGGATTGATGAAACAAATCCCACAAACAAATCCTTGGGGTACCTTTTTTTGTAATATAGTTTTTCGTTATTGAACAGGGGCATACGTTTACAAATTGCTAAATTAAATCTACAAGTAGTAGAGAGTGTGTATTCAATAACGAATATAGAAATTTAATGTCTTACCTGTCTCATCAATGTCCATTGTTGAACAAAAGCAATACAACTTTGCGCTACGCACACCTTGAACATACGAGTAATAAATGGCCATCGAAGATAATCCCACTGCCGGTTATTAGGCACCTGTGTAAAAACGGCGGGAAATATTTGTGTTAAGCGCCTTTACTAACTAATATTAATAGGTAAAGCACTCAGAAATTCCAAACTTTTGACTTTTGTCCACCAAAAATGGTGATTTTGCCATGTGTGCGGCGTTTTGATGGAGGAACGCTAACTCGGTGTTGAGACGAATAATGATGGAAAAGTTGTGCGTGCTGGTCTGTGTTCAATTATTTGTTGATCTTGAAATATATTTTCACAATTTTGAAATAGTTCTTTTGGTGAATTCTAGTCCTGAGTGTCTCTTGACTTCCTAGAGCTAAGACGCCTGAAAAAAGACTGGGATGGTGAAGTTTAAATGAGCACAAAGTAAGGATATTTCCTTGAATGTTTTAATTGCTGAATTTCATCTATTTGAGTTGGGAATTTTCTAATTCTAATTTTTTCCATTATAACTCTCTCCTCATTAGGTTGGTAGAACAGATGTTAATACCTAAATTTAACTGACTCTAAGGAATGAAGTGAGTACAGAGGATTGAGTTGTCGATGTTAATGTGAAATAATAATTATATTATTTCTAGTCACATTGTTTTTCGTTCAAGCGGTGTATCCAAAGTGATTAGTAATATTTGTTACGGAAATCGTTGAAACAGTGATAATGAAAACATGTCGCTCATCGCAACTAAAAAGTGAAGATGTAGGTTGCTAAAAACTCGAAATTATTCGCATTCCGCAATGTTAGTACTGTTAAAAAATTCAATGGACGAATAGTCAATATTGATAGATGCTGTAATCAACTATCACTCATTAGGTAAGTAAGCTGATGTAAATCCACTCTTGTATGAGGTCTCTCGAATCAGTTTCATCAGGTGGCCGCACTCGTATTCCTGACAGATTTCGTCATGCCGAGTGGCGAATCATTTAAGCTCCCATATAATATATGTATGATAAGTGCCCGGTTGAAATCAATAGCTCTTAAGGGAGGTGAAATATTCAGATTTCGAGGGGGCTAACTGGGTGTCGTACGCGGCTATTGATTGACCGACATGACGAAACCAATGCCAGAAGTGAACGTAGATTTGGTTTGATGGGGGTGACTTCTTAAGAAATTTCATCAGCTTTTCTGTCAATATTTCATTAGCGATCGCTGGGAATGACACCGATTTGAACTACTAGGAAGCCGGGGAAGAGAAACACTCCAAATAATTACACTGTAGTTTATTAATAATGTAATACCTTCTACTAATCTGTTGGTAACACATAACTAGGGTATATTACATAAACTCGGCAATTACAAACTTTACATTAATAATTGTAATGTTATAGATAATAAAATAAAGTCATATTAGTTACGCTATTTATAACTCAAGAACGGCTGAACTGATTTGGCTGAAAATTGGTGGAGAGGTAGTTTAGAATCAGGAGAAGGGCGAAGGATACTTTTTATCACGTTCCGTAGTACATGACATATAACGTGGTATAAAAAACGTAACTGATAAGGAATACCAAAAAGCAACTGAAAGCATCTATAAATATAAAGGAAAGTCACGTTAGTTGTACTTCCTAGCAGTTCCTACCTATTAGTTATCTAGCAGTTCATTTGTTGTGAACGCGACTGGCAGCTAAACGTAGTAGTAGCCGGCTGGTTATTATAGTTGAATTTTGAAGTTGACCGGTTGATGGGATTGTTTCGAATTTCTATATGGATTGTACCGACATAATCATTAAGAAAGCCACTAACTATCCAATTGAGTTCTTTAAAAGCTTTTATTCAACTTGCAATGTATGTTCGGGTAGAATCTTGCGACCCGATTTTGAAGCAAAATACTCTCAACCGATTAAGCTGGCTCAAAAAGTAATGTGACATCATTCTAAATTCAATTTGGCGGACGATCCAAGATGGCGGAACAGTAATTTTGTATGCATTTCTACAATATGGGTATCAAATGAAAGGGCTTGTTGAATATTGGTTTCAAATGAAAGGGCTTGTTGAGAGGAAGAATGCTGTCAATTGTTTTATGTTGGGCTTGCTCAGTAAACAAAAAGCAGGGTAGTACTGTCGACCACGCCGTTGTTTCTTAGGACCGAGGTTCTTTGCTGCTGGTCAAGCATACGTGGCCTTAAGTAGGGTAAAAACATTAGAAGGTTTCCTTATTGAAGAGCTAGACTATACCAAATTAACCGGCAAACGACCTTGCAACAATGATGCTTTGAATGAGATGAACAGACTCAGAAACCTAGCTAGCGATGACTAAAAAGTGATCAATAAATTAACCAAAAAATCTTTTCAAGAAAGCTTTTTTTAAATGCCCTACAAAGAAGGATATACATTTTTACTTACAAAGTTCAACTGTCTACTTATAGCCTGTATACACAACTCATAAGATCATAAAAGCTTGTCGCGAGATTTGGGCTTGTGTAAGTTCCTAGGTACCTATTTCATTGACTAACTTATTCCGAAAAGTTCATTTTGGTTTATTATTCAATAATAAACCATTGTAATCGCTCTTGAAAAACGCTGCAAATTCTTTCACTGGGGTTTATTATTCAATGATTTATGATTTGAATTTTACTAAGCTTTGGAGTGTGCGTGTTTCTCAGGTGATAGAGCGATTATTGAATTTCAGGAGATATGCATAGAGCACGTAAATCGGTTCTCATCCAAAATACCTATTTGGATTGATCAGTTGATCATATTTGTGTGCCTCCTGAAATTCAATAATTGCTCTATCACCTGTGAAACACGCACACTCCAAAGCTAAGTAGAAATTCAAATCATGAATGCAAGCCAAATGAATGAAATTGAATAATAAACCCCAGTGAAAGAATTTGAAAGATTTATTTGGTTCTTGGAATAAACCCCTCAATTATTAAGAAAGTTGAAGCAGATACTATTTGGTTACAAGTTGGTTGGGAATCAAAGAACTTATTGAAAACTGTGCCGTTCCAGAATAGAAAGAAGATGCCGGTAATACCACCGACTTTGGAAAACCAACTCTCCGTCTCACTAAAAGGGCTTCTAATTAAAAGGAAACTGATCCCCTAATTACCCTACTATTCGGAGAATTCCCTTCTATGCTCGTGAGGAGTCAATAGCCGTGCGTGTATTTCAGCTTTTAAAATACTTTTCCTCGTCGGAGCACTGCCAAAGGGTTACGGGGAAAGGTGAAGATGAAGGGGAGGCGCGGAGGTTTAAGTTTCTAACGATCAATCGCATTCACGGGTTCGAGACTGTTTCCAACTATCACACAAAAATACTTCTCTCTCATCCTGGCCTATTACCCGCCCTCGACGAAGAATTACGAGCCAGCCTTTTTTTCCAATTTATTTTTAACGATGACTCTAAATATTCGGTCGGTGCAGTGACAACTCTTCGTCGATTAATTGAACAAAAGTTGTAATGACTGATGGACAAATGAAGACTCCTCCATTTCAAGACCCGAGTTGATAACGTCGATAACGTTTACAGCCTAAAATTACAGTGTTCGGGAATATTTCATTTTACAACATTTTGTGTCAGAAAACATTCCTCGACCCGTTCAATTTGTGATTACTACACATGTTACAGTCAATTTGCGAAAATCCGTCGTTATACAGGGTGGAAACTGTTTTAAGTTTTTCCTGACTTTGTGCTAGAACAAGTATCACATTTTAATATTAGTATTTATTTAGTATCAAATACCAAACTTGAAAGAAAAATTGTTTCAAACAGCCATGACGGCTTTTGTGTAGCCACAACAATGAAGTTTAAAATCGACACGACAATGAGAAATCAACATTAGCCTTCTACAATTAGGAGTCTAATGAACACTTATAGAAATTGAAACTTGCGTTAAACAGAGTTTTTACATCTCTATCCAAAATGAATGCTAAACGAATCAATAAGATTGATTAAGAGTGATTTTCAAACCCATAACAATGAGAAGTATGAAACGTACACACCTGTTTTACAAACGGCTAACTTCATTTTTGAGCCCCAACTGTATAGAAATGGAGGAAGCATGGTGTTTCCTCAAAGGGCAGGGTTACCTATCAACGCTGAAAAAACTTTGAATTGAAAAAAAAAATCCCTCATTTGAGAGAGCTACGATGATTTCCTTCAAACCCGTGACAATGAGACAGAAGGCTTGGGACAAACTTTGAGCATTCGATTCGTACGGACTATCTAAAAGTTAGGCCCACTAGTAAGCGCACTAAAATCCAGTAACTAATTCTAAAAAAATACTAGTTAAAATATTTCCGGTAAAACGTACTTTAAGTGGATAAAATTTCGGATGAAGTTCAAATTCTGACTCACGGACAGACCATGACAATGAGATTAGAGGTACATTTCGATCAATTACCGGCATGTACAGTGAATAGTTGCCGAAATTGATTACAGCTCTGAGTAATAAATTGAGGCCTAGTTACCACATACAATCTACAAAAATGATTTTTGGAGAAAGTTGAACAGACAATTATTTATCAATGAAGGACAGCGATTGTCCCGTAAAATAGGAATCACCCTTATGAAGACTGCGTACCCACTATGCATTATGGCTAGTCATTATATAAAATTCCTGTGTTATACACAATGGTTATAACATATCTACCTATAGGATAGTTTTTCATGAAATCAAGCTCAATATTTTCGTCATATGGAAAGTAAACCAAAATTGCAAGCACCATCCTCCACCTGAAGGGCAAAGCTGCAGCTGTGTAGATCAGTCCTTCTGCAACGAAATGTGCCGGTGCGAGGGAAATATAAAGTTTTTAGGGCAGTGGCTCGATCAGTAGTATGTTATGGGGCAGCATGCGGTACAGAGTGGTTGAACAGGTTCAGCTATTCATTGGCAAAATGATCTTTGGGGTGCCGGAAAACACCCATAATTATTTCGTGTGATAGGAGACGGGTCTTGAGCTACTGTTCTTTCATACCCTGGCTTCGCACTTCAACTATAATATATGAGCCCTGAAGTTTCCAGGGCACCGATATCCGCGTTTGGAGGCTGAGGAGACCGTGAGTGCTGGATTTTCCTGTATGCAACTTTGCATGGTCTAGCTGAGTATGCTGGTTCTCGGTTGATCATCAGCCTGAATGATGTGGGCGCTTGGCAAACTCGACTGGGTGTCTTGATATTCAAAGTTCGCGATGCATGGCATGATGAGACTGTTAAGAGAGCACAGTCGTCGAACTATCGTATACATAGGCAGGTTGACTACCGGGTGAAACCTGGATACCTTTGCAAGGAGCGACAACAGTACTCTCTGTGGATCTTGAGGTGGTTGTTGATGATTAGAGGCTCTTTGATGATGCTGAATTGCACACCATATGACTCCCCCGATGAGCCTCGTTCCAGATGTGAGGTGTGCAACGGATGAACATGCATCGGATGAAATCTTGGTCATTCAAATAATAGAACTAGATAAAACCACAACAATGTTAACAATAAACCTACGTACCTGAAATATCATCTCCGAGAGGATCAGTTAGTCACTGAGTGGCCGTTGGGACGTAATGCGCTTGCGGGCGGGATTGACTGGGATGCCACCCTTCGTGACGAACATCAACTTCCAAAATATTCCGAATCCCCTTTCCGCTGCATGGGGATCTCTTTCAGCCACGAAAATGACATTGTACATAGGTTGTTGGTTGTACATAGTTTTTCGTTGATCATAATTGCTGACATGGTTTTACAGGAGTATTGCAAAACCTATTTCCAAGGCGTAAGATCTTCAACTTGAATAAGGAAGAAAATTGCGTTCATAGAAAATTTATAGGTGCATGAAAATCAAATGCTGAGTCGAGTATTTAACTTTTAGACCAACCACGACAATGTGAAAAGGTAGGTAAATTACCTATTTACGGTTCTTTAAAAACCAATTGGACTTACTGTTATCAAAGGCTATTGAAGAACCCATCAAAACTAATAATTAGGGAAACAAATCAAGAGCGTAAGCCTAACGAGTGAAATTTCACAGGTGGTAGACTCGCAATTGCCCCTAGTTTAGGAATCACCCATAAAAACGAAACTAAAAACAACACCCGATTATCTCAAATTTTCGGGATTCGTTGTTCAAATTGTTCAAATAATCCAATTACACTCTCTGGAGTTGTTCGAGTACTAAACAATTTCTTGAACAAATGTTTGCATTGTTTGGTTCGGTGTTATTGAAAAAAAAAACGCTTTTATTATTCAATTGGCTTGCGTTCATGATTTGAATTTCTACTAAGCTTCGGAGTGTGCGTGTTTCACAGGATAGAGCGATTATTGAATTTCAGGAGGCACACAAATATGATCAACTGATCAATCCAAATAGGTATTTTGGTTGAGAACAGATTTACGTGCTCTATGCATATCTCCTGGAATTCAATAATCGCTCTATCACCTGTGAAACACGCACACTCCAAAGCTTAGTACAGATTCAAATCATGAACGCAAGCCAATTGATAATAAACCCAGTGGAAGAATACTTATTTACCCCAGTAATAATATTGAATAATATTTACCTATATATTATCAGCGTTTCATGCATATCAGAATGCTTCAACCCGTGTATCGGCTATAAACTACAAGTATCCACATCGGCTATCACTCCAGTATCCACATTCACTACAACTCGACGCTATCGGCATCACTAGGTTACAAACAAACAATAATAAACCAAAAAACGCAAATGTTGGCACCATAAATCGGGAATAGTTTGACCTACGGACGTCGGGAGGGTCGCATTCGATTCCTCATGGTATGTTCTTCAAAAAGAGTACACATTTTGGCCGCTTCGACTTGTTTTGAGGTTTTTAGGGATTTTACAAAACTTTGACAGCCCTTAAAGGGCACTTTAAATTGAGTGAGAGAGCCGGCTCAAAATTGGAGCGTCGTCGGACCAAGATGGATTTTTCCTGAAAATTTCAGATCTTTTGCTCCAGCCGTTTGGGAGAAATCGTGCGTACGGCGTACTGCGGACGGACGGAAAAATTTTTATTGCAGATTCGGATTCTACACCTTTGAAACGTAAACCATGAAATTTTCGGGGGGGGTGGGGGGGGGTTAGAATTTTTTTTTTTCCAGAGCGATTACAATGGTTTATTATTGAATAATAAACCAAAAGAAACAGACGTCAATCTCTAAATCTCGAAACGTGGAACAAAGGCAATCAAATTGACAAGGTTCATCATTTGAAATAATGAACCAAAATCACTTCACACCCCAAAAAAAAGAAAAAAAGATTCTGACTGTAGGGTAACTTTGTTATACATAGTTAGACTGAGGAAGTCCCCGCTGCGGGACGAAACGTTTCTGACAAGAATAAACAGATGTAACGCTCCAAATTAAGAGTTTCGGAATGAATGTGATCACTCCACTACCCACACCCACTATGGTAACTTTGTTGATTTGCATTTGAAATTCAAGTTATGTTAGGTGTGACGTAGATGTGTGTCTGCATTGGGACAATACTTTCTTGAAACACTTCAGGTACTGGGAAGAACTGAACTTTTGTCCCTCAGAACACAATACGGTTCTTAGTTTGATTAAAAATTAATCCTTATCCATTTCATCGGTTCTCCAAAAGTTGGCCCCTCCATTTTCGGCTGTTGTTTTTGAAAACTGAAAAGAGGAGCAACGGAATTTATGAGCGGCGGTATGAAAGGGGGAGAACTGGGGCCAGAGGTTGTTTCCCTAATTAACCAAGTCCATTAGCGTGATTACCCACCTCTATCTACGATCACTTTCAGGTGTTTACATCTAGAGTGTTTCAATCTTTTTTTTTTCCTTTCCCTTCTTCTTTTTCAAATGATTATGCGCTTAACGTTTTTCCACGAATAAACTCGGTACAAATTCAAAATTCAATCCCGGCTCCTCCGATCCCTCGGCGAGGGGTTTCCCTCTAATCATTCCAAAAGGCTCCACTAAAGGATTAACCTGCTCCCTGATTCGCTAATAAAAAAATAAAAAACCGGGAAAAGTCCGTTTCTGGGAAAGAAAGTAATTTTCTAAATCGTTTTCTGATCCGAGTTCGAGTCAACGAGATGCGTGGTGGAAGTGTGTTGGGATACTGAGGTGCGAGAATTGTATGTTGACTCACAAGCAATGCACTTATAAATTCTGATATTTCAATGTAATAGGCACACAGGTTTTTGACTCATCACAAAATACATAACCCAATAAAAAACCTTTGTAATCGACCATGAAAATATTTTTTAATGCCACTCAAAATTTGTGGTTTCACGTTTCAAGAATTTTAAATATCCCGTCCGTCGGCCGCCCTGAGTTTTGCTCTGTGAGGTGGTTTGATCGTTCTTCTCCAACTAGCTTGACATTTTTAGTGCAATCAAACCACCAGAACCAAAGAAAATGATTCAATATGGATTTCTCGTTATTTCGCCTAGGCAGAGTGATGTTTTGATGTGTAATAATGCAACCCACAAAGGAACATCTACAGCGTAACCCTCACTTTTCCTGAAAATGCAATGAAAATCAGATTAAAATTGTAAGGATTAAGGATTTCACTTTCACACATACGCAGTAGATACTGATTGTACTATTGCGTTTAAATTGGTATGAGATTATTAGAAAGTTTGATCTTTAGGGTGTGCAGCGTATGATCCGAAAATTTTCGATCACGTGTTTCACTACTAATTTCCAACAAAAAGTGCCTCTTGGAATTTTTTTAGAGGCTTTGTTTTCGAGGTATTTCACTTTTAAGATTTTGTTCGTTTTTTCGACCTCACCTCACTAAAATGTCCGTGATTCCGGCGTTTTCGAAGTATTCACAAATCTAAGGATACCGTTGGAAAGAGCATTGAATTTCCCATCGTCTCAGTCTTGAACGGTGATTTTTTAAAGGGAACTAAAAGGTTAAAAGCTGGCCTGAAAAGTAAATTTTGTCAAATTTTGAAAAAAAAAAAACACTTTCATTGGCTCATTAGTCTTTTTTAATTTTAATGATACGTTTGAGCCTGTAAGCCTAAAAAATGTGCAAAAGCCTCAGCTTTCCAATGGTATAATCAGTTTTTATTTTTTAGAAGGAACTTTTTTGAGAAAATTGAGATTTTATGCAAAAAAAGTGTGTTTTCAAGCACATTTGAGGTTTAAAAAAAAACCTGCATAACTAAAACTTTTTTTCTATTTCTGAAGTAGAATGTACACATTTTCAAATAATTAACGAAGGTATTCACACGTCCACGGAACGGGTTGAATTGGATGAATTTTGATGAAAAACGACGATAAATTTAATGCTTTTTGCAACGGTACCCTTAGATTTGTAAATACTTTGAAAACGCCGGAGTTATGGCCGTCGTAGTGACGTAAGGTCGAAAACACGAAAAAAAATCTTTAAAGTGAAATACCTCGAAAACGAACCTCTCTGAATACCTGGATACCTCTCTGGATAAAAACCTACTATAAAAATTCTATCTATTCTATTCTAAATTCTAAAAGGAAATACTGTAAAGGCACTTTTTTGTAGGAAATTACTTAGCTGTAGAAAATTTATTGATCATGCGCTGGACGCCCTGTTGACAGGACCGCTAGAACCAGATAATGATGCTTGTAAGATTTTACGTTTGCGCAGGAGCAGCCTGACGTATTGATATCATAGCGATGAAACTCATTGAGGATCATCAACCGCCTAACCCGCAAAGTCACTGAAAAGTTCATCAAAATTGGATGAACTGTGTGAAGCCGGATTGTTAGAAGGATCTACGGGCAGACAGACCGACGAGAAACAAGAGTTGTTCAGAATGGTTCAAAACGCAAAATGCAAGTAGACATTTTGATTTGCAAAAACGAAAACAAAAAAAAATGTTCAGCTGCCCATCTTTGCCATTTTTGCAGAATGTAAAAACAAACCTTAATTATAATAAAATTGAATAAATAAAAATAAAAAAATTGAAAATTGAATTAACACCACTATCTGACCCTTGCCCAAAGAAATACTGTCTTTCAGACACCTTTGCTGGTAATATCTTTTTGATTTCTCTGCTGCCTTAAAAACCTTGCAGATGTGGGTCCAGAAGGTCAACTTAGTATCAAGCATTATTCCCAGGTATTCTAATGATTCTGCCATCTCAATTGTCCTCTCCACACGTTTTGTGGTAAAACTATCTCTGTCTTTGGATCTGAGGGATCTTGATTCCATCCACTCTGTGATTCTCCTCATCGCCTGATGTAGTTTGTATTGAAGGAACTCCAATGTACGAGCCACGAGCACTATCACGACATCATCCGCATACCCTACCAGGAAAGCGCCTTCTGGCATTTTGAGGCACCGTATGGTTATAACTGATTTGAACTAAGTTGGTTTTCAAAAAATCGAAAACTAAGTTCATCACGCCCAAGTTCTTTTGTAAATTTGTTTTTCTTGGTCGAATTCAAAGGTTCATAATTGAATAATAAACAAAACACAATTGTGTCATTTAGATATTCTGAATTATGAATTTTCTTCCTTTTAATTTTACCCTTTATGGTTTTTTGACATCCTCGGCCCTTATGTGTTTTTGACACAAGTCTACCACCCAACTTCACATTCTTTGGTTCAGCAGTTTCGGGAAGAAGTCCTCTACAAATCGCCAGACCGATTTTTATTCTATTTTTGGATTCCACTTGAAAAGTGACCCACAAAATTTTTCGGGGGAAATGAAAAATTTGTCTTTTTTAAGTCTACTACGAAGGTTCATTACTGAAAATGTGAACCGGAATTCGGAAAATTTTAACAAGTTAAAACCAAAAAAGTATATATATTTATTATTTACAATCTCATGCAGCCCGATTCGGTGTCTTGTTGCTAATTAGGCTCGAAATAAACCCTAATCTACACGAAATCAGTTTCTATTCAAGTTGTTGAGTTTTAATAGGGAGACGTTTAATTTAAGTTGGCCGTTATCTTAGAGCGAGCTAATTGGTTCTCGATTCCAATCTCACCGTCATTGTCAACTTCAAAATTCATTACACGACAAACTTGGCCGATACCCAGGATTTATAGCTGGTGCCAAGGAGACGTGTTATCAAGTATTTGTAACTGTTGAACGAAATTATAGGAAAATTAACTCAACCGTGTACAATATTGTCGTATCGGCATATGGATGACGTAATTGTTCTCTGATAGACAAATTAAAAACTTCTTTAAACAGCTGAATTCGGTTCACTAGCACGAACAGTTAACAAAATATACGGCACATTATGTTTCTGCTAGTTTCTGGCCCCAACGAAATGAGAAAAAATAAAAATATATTCCTATAGTTTGAGCGAGAATGTTTAGTAGGTGCCCGGAGATAACAAGGTAAAACTCACCTTCTAAATTGACAAAAACGCTGCAAATTCTTTCACTGGGGTTTATCATTCATTTGGCTTGCATTCATGATTTGAATTTCTACTAAGCTTTGGAGTGTGCGTGTTTCACGGGTGATAGAGCGATTATTGAATCTCAGGAGGCACACAAATATGATCAACTGATCACTCCAAATAGGTATTTTGGTTGAGAACCGATTTACGTGCTCTATGCATATCTCCTGAAATTCAATAATCGCTCTATCACCTGAGGAACAAGCACACTCCAAAGCTTAGTAAAAATTCAAATCATGAATCATTGAATAATAAACCCCAGTGAAAGAATTTGTAGCGTTTTCTCAAGAGCGATTACAATGGAAAACTATTCTATTTGAAAATTTTAAATGTCGTAAGACGGAGCATGCATATCAGTATGCCTCAACCCGTGTATCGGATATAAACCCTTTTAGGAGTTCACTCCAGTATCCACATTCACTACATCACTAGGTTACTGCGATAAAAAAAAAAAAAAAAAAGTTGTGTTTGTTTTGATTGCAGTAACCTAGTGATGTAGTGAATGTGGATGCAAATGTTGGCACCATAAATCGGGCCATACATCGGGAATTGTTTGAGCTACGGACCTGAGGAGGGGCTCATTCGATTCCTCGTGGAAAGTTCTTAAAAAAAAGTCCAAATTTAGGCCGCCTAGACTTTTTTGAGGTTTTTAGGGATTTTACAAAACTTTGACAACCCTTAAAGGGCACTTTAAATTAAGTGAGAGAGCTGGCAAAAAAATTGGGGCGTTGTCGGACCAACATGGATTTTTCCTGAAAATTTCAGATTTGTTGCTCCAGCCGTTTGGGAGAAATCGTGTGTACGGCGGACGGACGGAAAAATTTTTATTGCAGATTCGGATTCTACACCCTTCGAAACGTAAACCATGAACTTTTCAGGGGTTTTCGGACCTTTTTTTCAAGAGCGATTCCAATGGTTTATTATTGAATAATAAACCAAAATATGATATCGTTAGAGTCATTTCCCTAATAATGGTTAAAAGGTTGGATTTGAGTTGGAAAAGGTTGAATTTGAGTTGGGAAGGGTTGGATTTGAGTTGGAAATGCTATAGATAAACTGGTCTAAAGAAACATGGACTAGTGATCAACCTAGTACCTGATGCAGAAACAATAACCTGTGAGTAGACACATAAGCAGAACGAACTCAAAACAGGAATTCACATACTTTCACTAAACTAATTCGGCTTTGCTCGTAGTTTTATTAATTTTCTCGGTGACATGTGGCGGATTAGTGCCTGAAGGCTAATGAAATAATATACCTACCTATGCAGTTACCGCGTCTCAAGATTAAGTCCTCCCCAGTTCTGTTTAATGAAGCACCGCACGACCGACGGCAGCCCACCAGCCGTACGCTTTCCGTTATCCATCGGCAGTGTGAATTTACGAAGTCATAATTTATGGTCATTCTCGAGAGAAAACCTCTGAAAACGGAGCGAAAGCGAAATGAATCCACCCATAATGGCCATTGTAAACAGCCGCTACAACGAAGGCAAGCTTCCCATGTTTAAATACATAAATAAAGTAAATAGGTTTAGGCTGTAGGTAATTAAGGGGGGTTCCTTGTTAGCAGCGACCTCTTTAAAAGGCTTCATTAAACAGATTCTGTTTAATCTAGCGCAACCTTTCCTTTCCACTTTGGCCCGTCATCCCTTCTGCTCCGGCTGCCTTCCCGATTGTTTTTCTTAGGGGTCTTTGAAGTGACCATAGCTCTGGTAGGTGGGTACCTCCCTTTCTAGGGCTCACTTATTCATTAGTCTCCCGCCAATTACACCGCGGAGTCCTCTTTGTTAAAGGCCCTCCTAAGGTAGGAGCTACAAGGAAACCCCTCGGAAGGCGGTTGAAGGCTGCGGTATAAATCTAATATTCCCCTAACAAACAATGCTTCGCAATTAAAGTTTCAGCCTTGCGCCTCACAATACCACATCCATCACCCGGGGTCTCTCTCTCAAACCCTTTTCGTCTTACAACAATAAATTTAAATTCGCAGGAGCCTGACCCAAGTAATTAGCATTATAAATAAATTGTTCGGGCCCTTTTATCAACCTCAAACAATGTTCAACTCCACTTAAAGTTTGAGTACTTTCCTCTCCAAGGGACTCCTGCTCTGGGGTTTCAGGTTTTCCGTAGCTTTAGACATTGATACCTTTCCCTTCTAACTCGCGCTAACGTGAGTTGCAACGAAGAGATTCGCTCTAGATATTGTAAACATTCGAGTACGTTATACAAGATGGCCCATGTATCATAGTACACTCTTCTTCATTATGTAAGGTTTTGGTTTATTATTGTTTTTGTTTTGATAGCAGTAACCTAGTGATGTACTGATGTAGTAATGTGGATACTGGAGTGAACTCCCAAAAGGCTTTGTAGCCGATACAAGGGTTGAAGCATTCTGATATGCATTAAACGCTGCAAATTCTTTCACTGCGGTTTATTATTCAATTGGCTTGCGTTCATGATTTGAATTTCTACTAAGCTTTGGATTGTGCGTGTTTCACTGGTGATACAGCGATTATTGAATTTCAGGAGCACACAAATATGATCTCATCTTTTGTCGTCTTTTTCTGTTCTGCTCTCATTTCTCTCTCTCTTTGGATTTGATTTTTTCCATCTTCTTCTTACATAAACGTTCTCTTCCAAGCGGACGATGTCAATACAAAAGGAACTCTTTTGGTGTTTCGAACACCTTTTCTTTTGGGAGTATCTGGATATATCAAGCAGGAATCGATGGAATTTACAGCCATTGTTCTGACATTGAGCATGGGACCTATCTGATCACTATTTAGTTCCATAGATGATTTTGGAACCAATGGCTGAGGAGATTAATCGATTGGTGAAAACTATTTGGTTGGGCAGAAAGAACTCAAGGGATCTGGAGTAGTTTCCCTATTAACTTTTTCCATCTGAAGGGATGGCGACGTAGGATCGTCCCAGAAATGCTGCATTAATTACCAATGTGTTTGGAAATCCGTTAGCTTTTCCTGGTAGTGGTAAATATCATTAATTTAGTCTTCTACCCCTGACGAGGGAATGGGCAACTATTTTGGGGGCCACCCGTACGAAAAACGAGCAAACGCTGGAAACCGAGTGTACTTTGACCGAACAGAAAGTTCGTTTGCTTTTCAGTATCCAGTAGGTATAATGTGTGAATAGAGAAATATTGTTTACTTCAACAACGAGAAGCACTTCATACAGAAATGACGGAAGGGGGGGGGGGGAGTCAACAATACTTCACGGCAACAGGTTACAATATTCGCTACAGGCGGCCATAATTTTGAGCTACCTGTTTACTTTCTGCTCCCGAGGAAAACCTCACAAATGCAGGAAACTCGACGCCGACGGTGGTTCTCTCTTTCTCTCTCGCTCGCTCATCACAACCCTCCATCTCCCGAGCTAGAAACCTCATTATTATTTATCAAACAGCCCTTTATCGTCGAACCACCCCCTGAAGCCTAACTCACAAACTACAACCCTGGAACAATAAACTGACCGTATTCCCGATCCCCCTTTTCCAAAAACACCGGCTGACCTTAAACGGCAAACAAAAGCCTTGAAATGTATCGGTTACGGGAAAATCAAACGTGCTTAGTGCTCGTGGGACTAAAACTCGCCCCCTCCACTACGCGATGCTTTTCAACTCTCGTGTCCAGCTTCGCTTTGCTTACATTCCCTTAGTGGACCTTGATTCTGCGTGCTTTTACTCATAAATAACTCAACCAACAACTCCCTTTTCCGGGGGACAGCTGGTTTTACCACTATCGCTTCACTCCCTGAAAAGCTTCCACTAACCTGTTGTGAAAGCAAATATATGATGGCTCAGAAAATGTCTATACAATTTAGATTTGGTTGAATTTTCAATCTCGTTCCCCTCGCTGGCTCTGAATAATTAGGCGGCCTTTCTATTTTGGATGCCGTTGTGAAAGGTAGTTGGAGGGTGCGGCCTGCATTAATCTACCCAACAATTCGTTTGTTCCCTCGACAGGACTAAATGTCATAATAGAGTAAATTAGATTGGTAACTGAGCATGGAATGAGAGTAAATATACGCTCTCCTATGGTGGGCTCCACCACCCTTTGGAAAATATGAGTACACTCATAAGAGTGTTTCCATGCAAAACTAGCATGGGGTGGAGACCCAACGTTGGATCAATCAAGTGGATCAATTGTTGATTGTATTGAGGAATGTCCGATCGTTTGAAACTTACAGATGCAATGGACCAAAAAGTTAACTTTTACACTCACGCAAGTGGGTTGTCATCCTCTCACTAATTTTGGGTTCAGAACCGTAGAAATCCTCCTGTAGCGAATAATCGCAGTTTCGGCAAGTAAAAATGTCCAGAAAACCTCACCATGTCACCAATAACGAATCATTCAGAAAATAATAACCATGAATTAGGATTGCAATGTTTAAACCCCTAAATTCCTATTGCGAAATCTATGTAATGTAGTTTATTGAACGAAATTCACCCGGTTTGGCACGGTGTAGCCAATAATGTCCAGGCCCAATTGGATTGAAAGCGAGATATGTAAGTTATATAAGATTTCTGCAAGTACCAAATGTGACTCCGGCGAGCCGAGTGCCGCCACTTACCATTTGATTACATTTTTTTTTCAATATGAGAGTTAACCATCGTGTAACTTGTATATAAACGTGTATCTATCCGATTGAAACCTGGCAAAAAAAAATTTAAAAAAATACCGATCCATATGAAATCTATCCATTTCCTATTTTAATTCGCAGGATTGTTATTTTTGCTCCAGGGCCGACTCCATTTGGGGAGGATCAATGAGTATCAGTCCCTGATTTTTTCTCTCTGGACAGTGTAGCATCGTGTTAAAACCTCGAAAATCGTGTTAAAATCAACTCTGAAGCTCAATTTGAGGAAGGTTGGTGGCTTTATTGAGCAGATTGATGTTTTGACATCAGAGTGTTGACACTCGTGGGAAATCATCCTACACCTACACAGCCTAACCCACGTGTTCTCTGAAGATTTCACCAAAATCTGATGAAAACTGTGGGAATTAGGCTTGGTACGAGGATCTGTGGACAGACAGATAGGCACGAAACAAAAGTTGTTCAGAATTGTCTGAAACACGAACGGCGAGAGAAATTTTGACTTTAAAGAAAACAAAATTATCATCTTTCGAATGTGAATCAATATTTGAGTTTGGTATCGTATTCAATGAGATATGGTGAAATACCTAGTCACACCATACGTTCTGTTAAAAATGTTGAAGCAATGTCCAGCTGAAATGATTTCCCGCTACGCCTTCTTTGCACTCAGTGTTCATCTTAGGTATGGAGCTAGAAATCACTACTCAGTTATTGAGCCCTTGAATGGGACGTTGGGTCTTTCGACAGAATTCAGCTTCAGGCCAAAATGCTCATACGTAAACAAATTTATCACCATGTCGGATTGTCCAGCCACCCTCAGGAAGGCTGGATATAAACCCATTGGACTACCATCTTTAATCCCATCTTGGGGTGATGGCTTGTCGTAGAGGGCACCGCGTTTTGGAGAGCTTGAAGTTGTTTGTGGCGAGTGCTGAATACTGCCATCGATGATTGGCCCTGTTTGTTACAACCCTGCGTGAAGGAAAAAGGGTCGCATTTTGAGTGATTCATCGTTTTTCCACCTTTCACCATATTATAATTTCAAAATAAAATGACTCAAGCTGAAAATTAAGAACAAAATGATGTCTCCATCCATTTTTCCTTGTAAGAGAACTTACTGCAGGACTAGGTAATGTCGTTGATTCGCCCCAAGTTCAACGAACGCCTTTGATGAATTTCGAAACGTTCACGAAGCGCCTCTGACGACAAGCTCTGAAACGCGGTAATAGATCATGATTGGCGGAAGAGGGGGGCGGGGGGTCAGTAATGACAAAATACAACGTTAGGCTTTTCGTGAGAAATCGATAAACAGGTGAATAAAACAACACCTCGAGCGTGTCGTTATGGAGAGGTGATCGATTTCACGTAATAACACTCAGTGAGACCCTTCAGCCCCTGGAAATACCTGGCGACAAGCCCTTTTATGAAAATTCACGTTGCTCGGTTCGGTGTTTTACGGGTTTAAGACGCCGTCGAGGCGCCCGGCACATGCTATCGAGTGTGACAATTGTGCCCGGGCGTTTGTTTCGTAACGCGAACGAGAAATCAACGAACGTCTAATTAGTATATAATGATGACTGGATGATTTCTTGACAGAAAGTCCAATGGTCATTGACTTTAAGTCATACAACGATTGGCTGTTGTCATATCTTCGGTGAGAACCAGAGGGGCATCCCTGATTAACGAATACTTTTACGATTACATTCGCGATTACAAAAGTATTCGTAAAAGTAATCGAATAACGAGAGTAATCAATTACTTTTGTATTCGCGCGATGCGATTACTTTTTCGAAACTTTTTTAATCGCCAAAAGTGTTCGAATACAATTGTAATCTATTAAAATTGTATTTGATTACTTTTGTATTCAAAAAATTTTGCCAATTACAATGGTCCATGCCGGTGATATTTATTTTCAATGTTCGTCGAAGGCGGTCGTCTGAATGAATATAAATAATAAAATTTGACTTTTATAATAAACCCTGAAAAATTCTGCATATTACACAAAGTCAGAAGTAGGCATAGCTCATAAATGAACAATAAAATATGCAATAATTTTGTGAAAAATTACATTTTTAGATTAGTACGAATCAAGATTTGAACTCAAACGATGTTTCCATTTTTTAACTTCTTGGTTTCAAATTAGTAGGTACTTTTGGCTCAAATTTTATGTGCTCACGAGTAGGTGCCATCATTATTGAATGTTCAATTTGCTATGTTATCTCACCCGACTACCTATGGGAAAGGATATTATTGAACGTAATTCACAACTGATTTTAGCGACTTTGCAAGAAAAAAAGAAGATATTTAAGAAAAGAAAAGTATTGGAAGAATTATGGTCAACCTTGCGATTCATCGTCGATTTCGTGAAGAAATTCCAGTTTGAAGGCGAAAAAACATAAGACACCTTCCGTTCGTAAAAGGAGGATGTTTTCTCTTGCCATGAGTCTGTAAGTAAACTAACATTCGCTAGCCAATGTTTCAAGACTAGTTCAAGCGTGAAAGCGAGTTGAGTCGACAAAACAGATTTGTTGTCCGACTTCACTCTTCTCCTTCTCCAGCACGTTTTTTGAAAGTGCAGTAAAAATAAAAATAATTCAGAAACTTGCAATTTTTTTCTAATTTTCAATGTTCGAACTGCCATTGCGGTCCTTAGGGGTTCTTTTATGACTATGAATGTGGTTTGGTCGTAAAGGAAATTCTACGCTGAATCCGAAAATGTGGTGAAAAGTAGGAAAAAGTTGTTTTAAAGTGGAGAAACGTGGGTTTTCATGAAAAAAGTGGGTTTTCTGAACAAAACCTTTAATAAAATTGTCTCTAGTGAACGGGGTGAGATAGAAAAGTGCGGTTCGCGGCGTTTTGCTCCATTTTTGGTCTAGTTCTACTAAGCTTTGGAGTGTTCGTGTTTCACAGGATAGAGAGATTATTGAATTTCAGGAGGCACACAAATATGATCAACTGATCAATCCAAATAGGTATTTTGGTTGTGAACAGATTTACGTGCTCCGTGTATATCTCCTGAAATTCAATAATCGCTCTATCCTGTGAAACACGCACACTCCAAAGCTTAGTAGAAATTCAAATCATGAACGCAAGCCAATTGAATAATAAACCCCAGTGAAAGAATTTGCAGCGTTTTTCAAATTATAGTTACTTTATTGTGGTTTACACTATCAAGTGTGCTCATGGCAGACTTATACAGTAATAACATGGTATTTGACGCATACTTTCTACCCAGTGAGAGCAAAAATAATAAAATAAAATAAAATTCGTAATTTGGAGGACTAGAAGGATTTAGGAACCAGAAGATGTGAGTGCCATTTCCGTTTGAGTCGCCTTTGGTGACGGAATGGGCGGGGTTCTTTAAGAATGGCCGCGATGATTGGGTTTCCATGGTGGATTATACGAGCAGCCACGTTAATAACGTCTTATCTTATAATATTATAAGATTCAGAGATGATTTCCAGGACACCCTCTAGAATCTAGAATCTATCTAGAGTCTAGATAGATGGAAAATGATGTTCAATGAGTAGCATTAGCTTTTGACGATCCGACTGCCTTTTCACTGCACTTACCTCTCTCGAGTTCGTCCTCTTCAACGAGTGGCTGCCATTGAGTGGGTCCCGCTTCTCATGTTCGCCTCTCGAGGGGATCGTTTGAGACGACCGAAACTCCCAGATAAGAGTCGCCCCTTTCTTGGGGACTACGGGTGTATATGACTCCGCGCTCTATTATGAAATTACGTCCTATCTCTTCTACCCAATGGAACTCTCCGTGGTCCCGATAAGAAAACTCACCTTTTGTTATTATAACTAATCTAAATCTTGAATTAATGCGGATAAGCTGCGCCCTTGCCAACTTCCCTCCGTTTTCTCACCCTCAAACCAAAACTCTCAGGTTACTGCATAGTTAAATTTAATGTCGTTTAGTAAGGTTGTAGAGTGGAGAAAGATTTAGCCATGAGCTAACTACCAAAACCGATGTAAATAATTACAGAAAGGTTAATAATTTCCATATTTAACGTAAATCACCCATTTATGTTCGTTAGACTCAGTTATAGTAAAAATGGCGGTAGATCACCGACCACCTCAACAACGGTCCCGGCCCGGATCGGTTATGTTCTACCACATTATATTTTCCAGGTCCACCGTATTTATAAAATAATGAAAGATTTACACCCTATTATCCTGGATAATGCACGGACGAAAGAGTCCGTCTCTTGTCCGAGTCCGAGTCTTGAGTCAAGAGATTGGGATGAACTACGACAGCTTTTTAAGTGAATTTCTACTTCTTTTTTTAACTTCAGGAGAGTAATTGGAAAAACTACCTCCCCCGCCACCCCTACTTAGGGTTTGAAATTTGAGTTATCACGCCAAGTCGAGTGGGGTATGGATTTTTATATTTTAGGGGTTCCTGAGATCGAATTTGAACTTCCACGAGTCCGTAGACACCTCTTCTTTCCTTAATAAACCCCTACTAGGGATTGAAATTTGATTTTTCGCGCCAAATCGAATAAGGTAACGATTTCTGTGTCCCCAGGTTCGCTGAAATTGAATATGATTATGAAAAGGCTTTCAAACTTTGTTGAGGTCTCCTCCAATGACTTTCGAATATCACAGAGATATCACAAGAAAAGAGAATAACATCAATGAAACGTCATTGGAGGAGACCCAAACAAAGTTTGATAGCCTTTCGAAAATCATTTTCAATTTCAGCGAACCTGGGAACACAGAAATCCTTACCTTATTCGAAGGCGCGAAAAATCAAATTTCAACCCCTAGGAGGGGGTGATTAAGAGAAGACGAGGTGTCTACGGACTCTTGGAAGTTCAAATTTGATCCCAGGAACCCCAAAAACATAGAAACCCATACCCCATTCGACTTGGCGTGAGAAATCATATTTCAACCCCTAGGTGGGGGTGGCTGGGGGTGATTGAGGGGGAGGTAGTTTCCCCAAGTACTCTCCTTGTCCGAAGTTTAAAAAAAAATGTAGAAATTCACTCAAGAAGATGTCGTAGTTTATCCCAATCTTATGACTCAAAAAGAAGGTTCTGACGTCAATTTAAGGGTCGTTTTTTGGCCATAGCTCAAAAGTTTGCGGGTCAGGGGATGTTTTGGACCTTGGATTCCAATTCGGCATCGTAAAATAAGCAGGGATACCCTTGTCTACTTTACGGATCTTGACTTTTTTTTGGTGGGGCGGTGTTGCCTACCACAGTTTCAAAATAGCTATACGTTTGTGTTACCGAGACTAGGAAGCTATGGGCCTCTCCAGGAGACTTTTTTTTTCTTCTTTTTTTGGTTGATTCCTATAGCCTGAAATGTTTCGTGTCACCCGCGTACCTAATTATCCGCCGAAACGTCAATAAGAGCCAATAAACACAAAAAGACAGTTGTTGGTAGGAGAACAAAAAAACAGAAAAAACGGACGTTCGAAATGAGGCACCAAGCTGATCACTGAGTAGCGATTGGGGGAGGGAGATTCGCTAATGCGGGGTCGTAATGGACAAGAGTTGTCTTCATATATTTTCCATCAGGTGTCCCGCGTCCTAATGCACTCGCCCTGTCTATCATAGTCTGCGATCTCCGTCTAATTGCTTCGGTTCCGACCCCCTCAGTCACAACCCTTTGCCCTCCCGTATCATAGCCCTTTCGTCACCCGCTATCCGTGTTCCCACCAAGGAATCACTCATTAGCCACCTATGCCGAAAACAAGGTTTCCAACCCTCGAATTATTAACGGAATAACCTCCCTGTAATTAGCTACTTCTCGAATCCGAAGGGGTTCGTTCCTTTTTAACTAACGTTTCGATATTTCAGGCCGTGACGGTGGTTCCCGCAAGTGATGAATCAAATCAAGAATTCTATGGAATATTCAGGTTGACTGTGGAACACATATAAACGTCATTCCGTCTGTAGTTGTTCTCGACCGACCTTAAAACTAGTGTGGATCGGACAGCGGAATTAACCCTGACAAACACTCCAGTCGTTCGTATCAGATGTTCTAAACCCACAACATCCACACGACTCAGATGGCGCGTTAAACTTTAATTCCTGAAGTCCCCCGATAGTGATGGACTGACAAGTTCCATGGAACGGTTTGAAATTAACTTTTGCAACCAACTTCGCGCGATCAAACAGGCGCAGGACTGTCCATGAGCTCGAATCTCCCAATCCCTGAAAATTGTATACTAGTTGGACGTAGTATTGTAGCTGGGCAGGGAGAAGCAATAGGTTGATGGGTGAGAGAGAGAGAAAGAGAAAGAGAAAGAGAGAGAGAGAGAGAGAGAGAGAGAGAGAGAGAGAGAGAGAGAGAGAGAGAGAGAGAGAGAGAGAGAGAGAGAGAGAGAGAGAGAGAGAGAGAGAGAGAGAGAGAGAGAGAGAGAGAGAGAGAGAGAGAGAGAGAGAGAGAGAGAGAGAGAGAGAGAGAGAGAGAGAGAGAGAGAGAGAGAGAGAGAGAGAGAGAGAGAGAGAGAGAGAGAGAGAGAGAGAGAGAGAGAGAGAGAGAGAGAGAGAGAGAGAGAGAGAGAGAGAGAGAGAGAGAGAGAGAGAGAGAGAGAGAGAGAGAGAGAGAGAGAGAGAGAGAGAGAGAGAGAGAGAGAGAGAGAGAGAGAGAGAGAGAGAGAGAGAGAGAGAGAGAGAGAGAGAGAGAGAAAATTCACCTCCAACTTGGTACTAAGCTTATCTGAGTTTACGACGTTTCAGGGGGTGGAAGTTGAAGGAGGCCAGTGAAGAAGAGCCCCAGTCTCCCAGGGCAAGAGAGAGAGACGAGTCTTTTAATATTGTTATTATCCTACCTCATTGTGTTGAGACCTCCTGAGCACTTACCCCAACAAGAAGGCACAAGAGAGAGAGATCCTCTCTGTTGGAGAGATATAGAGAGAGAGAGAGAGAGAGAGAGAGAGAGCCCACATCAACTTCACTATGCGAGAGTCCCAATCTTGGATGTTGAGAGAGAGAGAGTTAAGAGAGAGAGAGAGAGACATAGAAGAGAGAAAGAGAACTTAAAAGAGAGAGAGAAGAGAGCAGATCCTTCGCCCTATTTGAACCTATGGGATACAGATCCTGGGGCTGTGCCAAGAAATCAAATATTAAGAAAATCCAAACCTTTCAGAATAAAAATACTGAGAAGTATAGTTGGAGCCCCTTGGTACATGCGAAACGATGATATTCATCGAGATTTGAGGATGGAGACAGTCTATGAAATTATTGCAAAATACGCAAGCAAGCATGAACATCGCCTCCACAAACATGAGAACCCGGAGATGCTCTACGTTTTGGACAACGAAGGTGAAATCCGACGTCTCAAGCGAAAAAAACCACTGGATTTAGTTGTGCTGCGTGAAAAGAAGTACAATCGAACTCAGTGCTAATTAATTGAGCTATATAATAAAGGGCTAGATTTTGCTGTAAACCTACCCTCTTGGAGTGTACCTTTATTGATATGTAAAATTGCTAGATGAAATGTATTTGATTTTTCAGTCGCAATTGATAAATCACGAAAAAAAAAATAGTGTTATTCACCTATTTCTTTTAACCTGCGTAGCAGGGCCATTGAACTAGTAAACAATAAAATAAAAACCATTTAAATGGAAAAAGAATAAAAAACTATAAATATAAAACATAGTATAGTGTTGTTTTAGTGAAAAATTTCCGTCTATGTATACAAATACATAATATGTATATTATACGTTACAGAGTTTTTCATCATCGAGCCAACATTATTTTAATTCCAGTTGAAATATATCATAAGAATGTTCTCAGTCTCTTGTGGTCCTTTATAATATTAGAAACTTGAATATTTTTTTCTTATATAAATTCTTGAATGTTGGGATGGATTTTTCATAACTCGATCCAAATACCTATGAATGATCGTTAATATGTAAAATGGGCTACGTGTAGCGATTTGAAGGCGCGGGAGGGGATTGACTACATTTTTTTCGAGTACGTATCTGGTGTTGTTCATGTTCATGTGAGGGTATGTGTTGATTATGTGCGGTGGTTATGGTAGTATAATAACAGATTCTTACAAAAACGTTGGCGTATTGAAAGGACTTCTTAAAGGTATGCAATTTGCTGGAGGGAAATTTTCTAGGTAGATAAAAACGAATTTTTAAGACTGATGTTTGTTCCGTTATCAATTTTTTGAGAGCAATATTCAGTGCAGAACCCCATATATGAATTCCATATTGAGCAACAGACTGAAACAGTGTAATGCAAACCTGATTCAACCTTCATCATCGAGACAAATTTCGAGTGGCAAAATCGTACGACGATAGGGAGCCCAATACGCAACAGAATGCGATCCGACCGCCGTTAAGTTTTCAATGAGTGGACGAGCTCGTCGGAAAGTAGCTCTAATTAGCGTTGAACGCCGGAGAGATCGGGAGAGCTCGTGTTGACTACGGGTAACCATTGAATGATCTCTTTGGGACGGGGCGGAGGGTCCAATTAGAGACATGTTCCAACTATTGCCACTCCATCGGCGCCGACAAGAGGACAATAACTCGGGCCGGAACTCAACGCACGGGTTGTAACTACCCACTCGAAAGTTATAGCGAATTTCGTAAACTGAAGGACATAGGTTTGGATCCCATCGCTGATACGTACTGAGGACTCTCGAAATGAAAGATGATAACCAGTCAAATTAGTTTCCCTTTACAACTCGTCAAATGGAGATTCGCTTTTGCCCCGAGAAAAGCCCCGGTCGGTTATACCCAGCAAAATACAGGAACACGAAATTCTGGGGAAATCTCGACGGACCTTTACGATTTGAGAAGGATATTGAGATGGACCAGGTGTGGTATACGTCGTCCTCCCCTTCGCTGCAGTGTAGACACTCCGCTTCTATCGTCTTGCCAATCCTCACCAGGTATACCCGGAAATATCCGTGACCTGTCAGGAACTGGGTGAGATAATAATTAGTGTCAGGGTACATATGAGAATGAAGGAGATGCTGGTAATGGGAGATCATGACAGTAAAATATGTAAAGATAAGGTGTCAACACACTCCTTCAAGGTATGCCAGCTGTGATTTTTTTGAGTTCGAGATAGCTCATTCTGTTTTTCCACTCGAATTGTGCGATTTACAAGGATGATATCATAATGTATCTGAACTTGTTGTTGCAGGTGCGCAGGGTGTTTGGTGCGGTCCTGGTCCTCAGCAGCAGCAACAGCTCCCCGAAGACCTGTCGGCCTACCATCAGCAGCCTCCCCGCCCCGCCGGCCTTCTCAAGATCGCCGGCCCGGAGGCCCAGTATTACTACCCGCATCCCCCCTGCAACCACTGAACCGGACTCTGTCATGAATCATCCTGAGCCCAAGTTCTCGTCTATCCCTCCTTCTTCTTGTACAAACTAAGAAAAACAATGTTTCAAAAGTGTAAATACAGTTAAGAACAAAATATATATATTATTTATTGTAATTCATAAGTGGGCACCTACTGGCTCTTGGCTCATGCATCTCTATGGTCATTCAGGTTTCACCGACAACGGAAAAAATACATTCTTTCCTCTTAGATTTAACATATTACCTGTGATCCCCGTGAAGAGTACCAGAACCATCAGAAGTCGTGAATAATGTTTGTATTTTTTTAAACAGAATCAGAGCGTTCTAAACCCAGAATGTATTCTTGATTTTTTCACTTACATGCATGTTCATTTTAAACGGGGTGTCCCCAAAAATAGCGATAGTACTTAGGTTTTATAACGAATTCGACGAGAACAGAAGAGTTATTATATTTATAGGCCCGCAAATGAAGTCTGTGGTGGTAAGTTTGCCTTACCCCATTTACGAATCCGCCGTGGGAGATACACCAGGCGCATTCCAGCGTTTGGGACATCCTCTAAGTGTAGTGGGCATCATCCGCATTCAGCTCGAAGGAAGGGGCAACTATATCATTCCACCACCTCCCCATATTAGTCTTACTACTGAAATCTCAAAAACAACCAAAACTGCAAATATGACTCAAATGTTTACTATTTCTGCATTCGGTAACCCTCCTATGCGGATCACCGGACTACTAGAATTGTACTGAACATCCAGTGATACTGTTTCCTATTTACACTTGCAAGCAAAAGTAGAAATTCAAATGATCCCCAACAGCCATGCTACTTGGGCTAACGCCAGCCACGCGGATGCCGAGGTTTCTGGTTTATATATGTTGGATTTCTGAGCCGAATTTCGTAAACTTTGTTCATGTAGGTTCCGAGGAAAACTTCGGACGGCGTTAGGAGGACGGACGGTTTTTTAAAATTCGATTTTTGAAATCTACGTAGGTACCCAGAAACGTTAACTAAAAAACTTTTAAGAGGCTTATAAATGATTTTTTCTAAATTTGTTATCTATCGGATTAATGTTCTTTTTTCATTGAATCGCATGGTGACACTAAGCGCTACAAATAAGAAATTTTCAGGCACTTTTCCCTTGTCGGAGGGCTGAATAAAAAGTTCAAAATTTCAAATAGTAAGATGAAGGAACATGTCATATAAGGAAAGTGATCGGCAATCCCTTGAAATAGAGTAACTTTTGGGTAGCACCTATGCAGTGTCAAACCTATGCAGTGCAAAGTTTGGCCGCTACACACGGTCAAACTTGCTTGACAAGCATGGTTTGCCACCCTCGCTTGACAAGCAGATTTGATTGTGTGTGGGCCCATGTTTGAAGGTTTGAAGGTTTGACAGCACGCTTGATGGGTTTTAGTCACTGCCAAAAAATTTGCTATCAAACATGAGGTTTGACAACCAATTCTTATCGTGCGTGGGGGCTTCAAGCCGTCAAACCTTCAAACCATCAAGAAAAACGCTGCAAATTCTTTCACTGGGGTTTATTATTCAATTGGCTTGCGACCCCACACCATCAAATATGCTTGACAAAAAGTATAGCGTGGAAAAAAAAAGGAGTAATAAATAGTGAGGATTCATGATTTGAACATGATTCGCAACATGTGGTGAAGTACCTTCTCGATACCAGTACCTACCTACTACCGATACCTGATACCCTTTCAATTTTTTCCGCGGGATACTTTTTTGGCTGCAGCGCTTCTCATCAGAATATACAAGTAGCTGAGATGGTTGATCTCTTATAAAGCGTAGATGGACTAATTACAATTCATTCCCGTAGTGGTTAACCACTAGCAAGCGCAGTCCAATTTTGCAAAGAATGTACACTTAATTTTTTAACTGATGAGTTCCTTTACAACCATTTTACACAACTTTTACTTGACATTTACAAAGGATGATACAGATCACAATTAAACTACGAATCTTCTGGTGGTCGAGGTAACACATTTCGTAGGCTTAGTACCCATTTGTGAATGGTTCACTCGATGTAAATAGTATTTTTGAAATCAAAACTCATCTGTATCGATGTAGATGAATATCCCCCAATACCTTGTTGTTGATCTCTTTATTTCACTTCAACATCAGTAGTTTGCACATTGTACTATTTCATAAGTTCACAGTCGAGCCATACCACGAGCCAAAACTTCAAAAGTAGGTGCCCCTCTTTGTAAATAACCGTTTATAAACAAAATAATATTGTTTAAGTGAACAAATTTTAGAGTCACGTGTTTATTGTCCATTTTTTGGTCAAAGTCCCTTGGTTGTGATGCTGTGGCAATATAAATACTACATCTTGATTATTACTCGTTATTATGAAGCACTAATTCATGTTTAACCCCATGTACAGAAATATTTGCTCAAAACGAACTCTCACCCTATAATTGCA
This sequence comes from Creontiades dilutus, assembly GCA_031894815.1. NCBI lineage: Eukaryota > Metazoa > Arthropoda > Insecta > Hemiptera > Miridae > Creontiades > Creontiades dilutus. Next base: position 234,594 of record JAVIWC010001476.1, read on the forward strand.
ATAATATTGTTCATTGTATTGTAGCTGATATCCTTTCGTGGCGTTTACTCGTAAAACGTACCTATTACGTTCCTAATTTTTGCTGTTGATACCTATCTCCCGTGGTAACATTGTCACAGTTTACATTCTAAATCAATAAAATTATTAATTTAAAAACAGTCCCACAATGTCATTGTATTTGTGAGTTACCAAATTGTTTTTTAATTAGAACGAAACAACTTGCATCAAATTGGGAATTTCAACACTTTAACATAGGTCAGTTTCTGAATTAGTTCAGGCGCAGCACACAATACTCAAATGCATAGATGCATTTGGTACATGTACACACTTGTTGATTTAATTGTATAACTTTAATTTATAAGTCATACCAAGTCGATATTGACGACGACCAAATTCAAGTCGAGGTTGTTAATGTGACAGATGAAACGTCACTGTTGTTCGGGCGACCGCCTCTTTTCTGTGCGATTGTAATAAAAACTCTTAATCTCATATGTTTGATGTTACCATTTTCGTCGAGAATATACGTTCACCACGCAAGCGTTTGTGTTTCCCTCGATTCACTACAACGGCAGAAGAACTACGAGGCTTCACATTATTTTCCCAACATCTAGTAATTCATAAAAATGCTGTTGATGATTTGAATTGAATTCCGCTGTTTTTAAATCCCAGAAACTGTAGCTTATGAGAATTCATCAACTTGGTTGGAGACAAATGCCAAAATGGTCATTAAAAACATGTTTTTTATTTATTTTTGAATAATTTACTTTACATACATTTAAAAAAATGAATTTTAATCATATTACATGATCGGCTCGGTTTGAGTATCCAATGAATTGGAGAAAGAAAAATTGTCCGAGTTTAAGATAATACAAGAAACTTCATTTCAACGATTCTGATTGTTGGGAAAGTAGGGTTACATGAGGTAAGTGGGCAAAATTTATTCAAATAAATATACAAAGTCTTACAGGAATTTACATTATAACAAAGACTTGTAATAGGGTAACCGCAACAGTTACGCGTCTTTGTCAAACTCGGTTTTGATCGAAATCGATGTCTGAGATCGTATCAATAACGTTCTTTGGTTAATAATCCAGATGGCACAATCATGACCATGATCAAAATTAACTAGTTATAATCAGTCACAGTTGGATGAGCTATAACAGGACGTGGCCAATAACTGGTACGAAAACAAAGAATTATGACGCTTCAAGAGCAAAGGGGCCCACACACGCTAAGTTTACCTGCGCAGTTTATCACGTGTGACATCATATCAAAGCGATTAACTGAGGAAACTGAGCAGTTCACGCAGTTTTACTTTACTCCGGCAGTTGGCCAGTGCTAAAGTTTCTACTTTTCACCGAAAAACCGAGCAGTTTCAGTGCTCAGTTAATCGCACAATGTTTGATCAGTTCTTGTTCCCCTGTTCCCATCAAAAATGAGAAGGAAAGAAGCCCTTCTCTCGTTCATTCAGGGTTACCGCGATTAGCCGGAATCGTAGGATAAGCGAAATCCTGCTTACTCAAACCGTTTGAAAAAATCGGCGACGTACGACGTTCTATGATGAGGTCCCTGAGTGCCTGAAAATTGAAAATGTCAGGTATTCATAACTTCTCCCATTTGCCAGGAATCGAATCGTTGCAATCAGCCTCACATGACTGGGTATTGCACCTCTCACAACTGTTTCCTTTTGAAGTGAAAACTTCTTTAGGCGTGCTTAGCACTTTTCTTGTTTGGGCATTGAATGAGGCTGGGCCGTCACGCTCAGCTGTGATACGCTCATTCGGTTAAAGTGGCCCACAACACAGCCATGTGATCTATTCAGTCACGTGACCGATTACAGTCAACTAATCTGTTGCTAGAGAGTTGAACTGTTTAGTTCCGAAAATTGGTAGTAGAGTGCATTGGCATCGATCAATTATTTGAATTTCTACTAAGCTTTGGAGTGTGCGTGTTTCGCAGGTGATAGAGCGATTATTGAATTTCAGGAGGCACACAGATATGATCAACTGATCAATCCAAATTGGTATTTTGGTTGAGAACCGATTTACGTGCTCTATGCATATCTCCTGAAATTCCATAATCGCTCTATCACCTTTGAAACACGCACACTCCAAAGCTTAGTAGAAATTCAAATCACGAATGCAAGCCAAATGAATAAAATTGAATAATAAACCCTAGTGAAAGAATTAGCAGCGTTTCATACATATCAGAATGCTTCAACCCATGTATCGGCTATACAACCTTGTAGGAGTTCACTCCAGTATCCACATTCACTACATCACTAGGTTACTAAAAAAAAATAAAAAAAAAAAAAAAACCGCTGTTATTTTTGTTTTGATTGCTGTAACCTAGTGATGTACTGAATGTGGATGCAATGTTGGCAGCATAAATCGGGCCATACATCGGGAATGGTTTGAGCTACGGACCTCGGGAGGGGCTCATTCAATTCCTCATAGAAAGTTCTTAAAAAAAAAGTCCTAATAAAAAAAAAATTCTAACCCCCCGTGAAAATTTCATGGTTTACGTTTCAAAGGGTGTAGAATCCGAATCTGCAATAAAAATTTTTCCGTCCGTCCGCCGTACGCACGATTTTTCCCAAACGGCAGAAGCAAAAAAGCTGAAATTTTCAAAAAATCCATGTTGGACCGGCGACGCCCCAATTCTTGAGCCAGCTCTTTACTTAGTTTAAAGTGCCCCTTAAGGGTTTTCAAAGTTTTGTTAAATCCATAAAAACCTTTAAAAAAAAATCAAGGTGCCCTAAATTTGTACTTATTTTGAAGAACACTCCACGAGGAATCGAATGAGCCCCTTCCCAGGTCCGTAGGCCAAACCATTCTCGATCTATGGCCCGATTTATGGTGCCAACATTCGCGTTATTTTGGTTTATTATTGTTTTTGTGTTGCTATCAGTAACCTAGTGACGTAGTGATGTAGTGATGTAGTAATGTGGATACTGGAGTGAACTCCTAAAAGGCTTTGTTGCCGGTACACGGGTTGAAGCATTCTGATAACCATGAAAAACGCTGCAAATTCTTCCACTGGTGTTTATTAATCAATTGGCTTGCGTTCATGATTTGAATTTATACTAAGCTTTGGAGTGTGCGTGTTTCACAGGTGATGGAGCGTTTATTGAATTTCAGGAGGTATGCATAGAGCACGTAAATCTGTTCTCAACCAAAATACCTATTTGGATTTATGAGCTGATCATATTCGCGTGCCTCCCACGCGAAGAATTTGCTGCGTTTTTTCAGTGTTTTCGATCTCATGTCAATAAAAGTGTCTTAACTCCCTCAATTTTGGAGATAGCTCAAATGTGATCACACCGTTGGAAAGAGCATTAAATTTTCTATCTATTTGATGTCAGAAAACGTTTTATTGCATTGAAGATGTGCGATTGCTGCGCGAAATGCCAGTTTTGTCAACATCTTGAAATCGCCTGTTTTTCATCTCGCCAAGAAACCCCATGAAAGCTTGACGCAGAACTGTGCAGGCCTGGTAAAACGTGCGCCGAAATGTCAGCTTTCCAACGGTGTAGTCGTTTTGGTTTTTTGAAATTATTATTTAGAAAAACGTGTGTTTTCTGTTAAAATTGAGGTTTTTCCAAAAGTCTTGAGGATGAATGCGACTCATCGCAGTCGGAAATGAGTTGTAGAACACGTAGGAGTCGGATTGTGCATAAGTCCTGGGACACCCTGTATCACTAAAAAATACCTAATGTTAGAAAATTGGGAAAGCTACGGAGGAGGCATTGGCTTGGTCAGGGGCGAGGATATGCAATGACCCGCACGACCCCCCGGTCTTGAAGGAGGGGTTGCTTTGTGCGCCGTGTATTATCAACCCCAATCTGATTTAGCCGTAGCATTGGGTGTTGCAATGTTGAAATCGAGTTCATGCAAAGAGTTAAAGTTTAAACAAGATTGTTAAGATATAAATTAAAAATAATTACTTAAAAATGAAAAATGAAAATGAATTTAATGATTGAAAACGTTCGTTTGTGATCACCGTCTACGGCATTTCCAAGCAGTCCAGCCAAAGTCAGGATAATCGAAGATCCGAGAGACAGCTATTGTTTGTGTTATTTTACGATTGATTGCGATGATTTGGTTTCAGTTGAGTAGCTGTACCACAAGTGAGTATGTTGACATGATTTGTCAACATGAGTTGACCCCGAAGTAATGCTGGAAAGTAGTTACGGGGTAGTCTGCAAAGAAGAAAGATAGGAGTGGGGTTTTAGTTGGTGCAGTCCAACACTGTCGGAGGGTGCGTTTTCCCTCCTTCGCTCATGATGAGTTTCCCCCCCCCCCCCCCCCAAAAAAAAAACCAACTATATCAATCAAGTAAAATGGACAAAATAATGCATGTCAACTAAACACTATTGTTAGAACATACATAAGCAAATAACCAATAAGAAATAATAGTAATAATAATGAAAATTAAAAACCGATATTGTATTAAAATAGATGTAAGCAATAATGTAATCGAGAACAATAATCACTTGAAGGTGAACTCCGGCTGACGGTAACCTATACCAATGCCTACCATGTTGTTATGGGCTACTTTGTAGTATACATTTGTAAATAAAACATGTTATCAATCAATCACTGCAGCCCAGCCCAGAGTTGGTTTTTACATCTAATTTTACGAAGTACCTATAACGCTATAGTCATACCGCATTAATAATTATTATTACAATTTAAATTTCACTTCCATGGAATGATGTACTTAGTTGATACGCAATTTACATTGTTATTAATATTATAAAACTATTAAGTTTTATAATATTTTTGGAACCCCTCCCCAAGAATTTCAATCACGCAGTCTGCGTCAACCCCCCCCCCCCCCCTGTGGGCACCCCTGTATACACACACATGAAGGGTCACGGGAAAGAGCGACCAGAGTCAACTTTTGGTCCGAAATGAGATACTGGTTCCATCTTGCGGGTCTTGGAGGAACGAATCGAAGCTTACATCGCTTCGGGAAAGAATGAAGAATGATAGAGGTTGGGATCATTATCAATCTATAGGTATATATAAAAGAAAGTCGTGTGAGTCACACTATTTATAACTCAAGAACTGCTGAATTGATTTGGCTGAAAGTTGGTGGGGAGGTAGCTTAGAATCAGGAGAAGGGCAGAGGATACTTTTTATCACGTTCCCATGGGACTCAATGAAACGTGGTATAACAAAACACAACTGATACGGAATAATAAAACGCAACTGAAAGCAATTCATCACTTCCTGCCTAGCAGTTCTTTTGTTGTGACTGACAGCTAAACGTCATGTAAGTAGTCCACTTGTTAATTACAGTTGAATTTTGAAGTTGACCGGTTGATGTGACTGTTTCAAGTTTCTTTTAGCTTATTGTACCGATATAGTCATTAAGGAAGCCATGACGCGACCAACATAATCACGTAAGCCACATTATTTATCAATTTCCTCATCATCGAACGCGTTCCGTTGCACAGTTTTGGTTGATTCACGTTTCGAAGTATGATTCATTAATTAGCCAACTATTAGTCGTAAATTGTGTGGTGGTTAGCCTGCCATATTCAAGGAGTTTAAAAAGTCAATTGGATAGCTGGTGGTTTCATCTTCATTTGTTACACAGTCAATCGATTTGAAAGAATGCAGTGTACCGATGATCTCATTCTGAGTTATGAAGTTTAAGCCATCTACAATTTTATTCTTAGACGCCAAAATTGCTCGCTCACTCAACTATTTATTATTTTTGTGTTTATCAATGATGTTTGATGATGGCTTGATTGATGATTGTCAATGATTAATGATTGTTAATGATCGCTGCTCCTGGGTGTATCCAAGTGGTCACATGTTCAAAACATACGTCATACTCATCTCAAAACCAACCAAGTACCTTCCTTGAAGAGAAAAAAATGCCTCATGTCCAATTGTTGACCATTTTTTCTCCCATCAGAGAGGATGGTAGATGTTTTAGCAGCCGCATTCAATATGTTGAGTAGTAGATGGTTTTCAATTAACATGGGCTTATTTCCTATTGTGCATAATGCCTAGAATTTCCAAGTCTTCGTAAGAATAGTCAAAATTCATTCACCGATTTATTCCCCCTTCATTACCAGGACCACAGTCGAAAGCCACAAAGTACATTTAAACTACCCATCATGTTTCTGACAGAGGTCATCAAAGTAAAAATTCTGGAATACCTGGAATAATTAACCTGGTTTACCTTTCATTAGTCTAATCAATACTGCAATATGGTATTTTGGCCTGGGGAGGGGCAGTCAATGCTCATTTTGAGAAACTGTTCACCCTTCAGAAGACCATTCTAAAAATTATGGCAAGGAAGGACAGTAGGTTTACCTATGATGACCTGTTTAACTCACTCAAGGTGTTCACTCTAAAAGAGCTCCTAGCAAAGAGTATTCTACTTTTCTATCATAAGCACCGTACAGTGCTGCAATCAAATAGACCTGAGGCTCGTGCCACCACATTTGTATCATTTTGAACAGTTAAATGTTAACTTACTTAATGAACTCAAAGAAGAAATACGGAACCTCAAAACTCATAAAGCACCCGGATATGATCTTATCACAGGGAATATTATCAAACAACTTCCAGAGGAAGGGATGCGAATGTTGATATATCTCATAAATGCAGCGCTACGGCTGAAGTATGTACCTCGGGGTTGGAAGGTGGCGGAAGTCATCATGATTTTGAAACCTGGAAAAGAATCAAGTGAAAAAACTGCTTACAGACCGATTTCATTGCTACCAGTAATCTCCAAGCTGTTTGAGAGGTTACTTATAAAGAGACTGAAAATTATTATCGAAGAAAAGAAACTCATCCCTAATCATCAGTTCGGATTCAGAGAAAAACATTCCACTATAGATCAGGTCCATCGTATCACTGATATAATTGAAAACTGTCTTGAAAAGAAACAAGTCTGTGCAAGCGTTTTCCTTGATGTGTCCCAGGCATTCGATAAAGTCTGGCACGAAGGACTCCTGTATAAAATTAAAAGAGATCTGCCGGAAGAATTCTATGTAATGCTGAAATCGTACCTTTCAGAGAGATATTTTAGAGTAAAGCATGAGGGGGCATACTCAACCCTAAAGGCAATTAGGGCAGGTAGTTCCTCAAGAAGTGTACTTGGGCCACTTACCTTTTGTATCAAGCGATGTACCAATGGACGAAAACACAACCGTTGCAACTTTTGCAGATGATACAGCTCTTCTGGCAGTTGGTGAATCCGTTCTCTCTTCTCTCGTACCGTTAATAAAGTAAGCGAATCAAAAAATGGCGGCTCAAATTAAATGAGCTCGTCTCACTCAACTTCACAAATAAACGAGTAACTTATTGCTCTATAATCTCTCTCTCTCTCTGGGGTTTATTATTCTCTTGCGTTCTCTCTCTCTCTCGATTATTGAATTTCTCACAAATATGATCAACTGATCTCAAATAGTTATTTTGATTGAGAACGTATTACGTGCTCCATGCATATCTCCTGAAATTCAATAATCGCTCTATCCTGTGAAACACGCAAACTCCAAAGCTTAGTAGAAATTCAGATCATGAACGTAAGCCAATTGAATAATAAACCCAGTGACTACATCAAATTAAAGGAAATGGGCTCACTACCATATTCGAGTTGAGGGCGCTTGGAACGGCCAGATGGGAAACTGCCAGTTATCAAGAAGGCGATAACAGAACTCGAAAAACGCAAATCTTGGCCGCATTAATCATGCCATAAATCGGGAATGGTTTGACCTACAGACCTGGGAAGGGCTCATTCGATTCCTCATGGAAAGTTCTACAAAACAAGTCCACATTTAGGCCGCCTTGATGTTTTTTGAGGTTTTTAGGGATTTTACAAAACTTTGACAACCCTTAAATGGCACTTCAATTTGAGTTAGAAAGCTGGCTAAAGAATTGGGGCGTTGTCGGACCAACATGGATTTTTCCTGAAAATTTCAGACGTTTTGGTCCAGCCGTTTGGGAGAAATCTTGCGTACGACGTACGGCGGCGCGTACGGCGTACGGCGTAATACGGCGGACGGACGGAAAATTTTTTATTGCAGATTTGGATTCCAGAATTTGAAACGTAAACCATGAAATTTTCAGGGGGGTTAGAAATTTTTTTTTCGAGAGCGATTACTATGGTTTATTATTGAATAATAAACCAAAACGAAGAACTGAAGATAAAATTTAGAAGATTGTATTGGTTGCTTGGTAGGCATTCAGAGCTTTCCATACATAATCAACTGCTAGTGTACAAGCAAGTTCTGAAACCAGTGTGGACGTATGGTTCACAGCTCTGGGGTTGTACGAAGAAGTCTAATATTAAGATGATTCACACTTTTCAAAACAAAGTGCTAAGGGGTATCGTCAATGCCCCCTGGTACATTCGTAATGACGACCTCCATCGCGACCTTAAAATGGAAACAGTCAGCGAAGTGATTAAGCAGCAAGCAGTTCATACAGCGACTTCACGCGCACATAAAACCTGAAGCGCTTCACCTCCTAGACAACAGTACCGTCACCCGGCGGCTTGATAGGGCAAAACCCTTGGACCTAGTTATGTCACGTGATTAGTGAGTCAGTGTAGTGAATGGGTGCTATCCGGAGTATAGCCATTGGGCTACTAACTCCATAAACTGTAAATTATTATACGAGTGTAAATTAACTTGATGGGCCTATGCTCAGTTGTTATATTATTGATATTCTAGTAAATAAATATCGATTTGGAAAAAAAAAATTTTTTTGAACAGTTGTCTCTCTCTCTCTCTCGTTTATTTATCTCTCTCTCTCTCTCTCTCTCTCTCTCTCTCTCTCTCTCTCTCTCTCTCTTCTCTCTCTCTTAATTTTTTCCTGGGTGATACAACAAGGATGTGATTCTTTCGACATGCATTTTAAAAGTATCTATTGCTAATTTTTGTTACAATTGTAAGTAGTTCCTCTCCCTGCCCAGCTACAACACCACTTCCAACTAGTATACAATTTTCAGGGATTGTTGTGTGATTTGAGCTCATGGACAGTCCAGCATATGTTTAATCGTGCGAAGGCCAATACAAGCTCCTATGAGCAACTCAGCTACGATAATTCCAGGGAATACCTACGCGGTCTTAACCATCTAACAACCAGAATTAGCTCGAAATGGATACTATCCATTGGATAGTAGCTGAGGGGTTGTTTCAAGGTGATCGTATTGAGGAGTTTTACGTTAGTTAATTATAATGAATAATTCATTACAATAAAATTATTGTATTGATTAGTCGAAAATGGACGACGATTCCGTAGGCCTGCCTGTAAAAATCATTTACGAACTGTCTTTGTTTTTGATGTTTCAAATTTAAATCATTAAAAACGCCTGTAATGTCGATGGTTGCCCACATGTGGTTTAGTGAGTAACATGGGAAAAGTTCTCATTATGTTTCAAGTCAGAGAGGATCCGTATGTGGGGGAGGTGAAACAATGCCAGGGGACCGATCCCATTGCGTCTAATACACAACGCTACCGCCTAATCGGCGGGATTGACGCTCAAGCTGATGGAAGAACGGCCTCAGGAGGGGAGGGGCCGGGAAGAGGGGAAGTAGGAGGTGGAAGGGTGGGGGTGAGGGAGATCGGATGGAGCTGAGCGCGGACGAGGAAGCTGAGTGGGTTATGAGGGTGGGGAGGGGGAGGGGAGAATGCATTAGCTAATTGCTGAGTTCATGTCATATTCCGGCTCCCTCCCCTCCCGCTGTCAATCATTTCCCCCTCCACCGTGACAATCGCCCCTCTCTCTCCCACTCTCATCGTTAGGGTGGTTTTCCCCTCTTTTTCTCTCTCTCTTCTAAAACCGGTGAGAGGGTTTCGAAATAATTTCGTTCATTTTCCTCGTCCCATTTACTTCGCTTCCCCGCTCATTTAGGGCGACATTTAGAACAACTTCACTTTTCCGCTTGTCCTTTCGCGGCTCCCGGAAACTCATTTTGATGGATTAATCACAGTTCAAACAACAAGTCATTTGCATAATTCGGAAACAGTTCCCCACAGAACTAAACTCATCGTAAAATGAGACTTAATGCTCGAATCCTTACAATTTCTTGTAGACAACCACCTAATCATTATGGTTTGTAATCAATTTCCAAAATAGATAAATATGGAATACTCAATAAAGATGATCAATCTTTTGAGGAATTGGTTTAAAGTATGCCATATTTTAAGCGTTTTCTGTCTGTTAACGACTTTGAAAGGTACCCACTCCAATTAAACGGAGTATAGAACGTAGTCTATATTTCCACGAAAGTGGAGTTCCACAGGTAAATCACAGAAAGCACATCTGATACAGAGTGTTACATTTCAAAAAAGAAAAGAAATTGATTCAACATTGATAGTCTGGAAAGTGTTTAAATGATGGTAAGTATTCCTCAAAATATTTCACCATTTTTGGGATCATTATTGCAATAAGTTTTGCTCCCCCTCTCCATAATTTTAATGTTTGTGCCCCCTTTCACTTTGTAAGCCTTGAGTGGCATTGGTTGGTCCTCTCCGTCCCTTTCACTTCCCTGAGCCAATAGGATTCAATCTCCTTTCACTTGATCCTATACAGGGTGTTACAATTCGTGACGGTCACAGGCCAGGAGAAGGTTCTACGGAAAATTTCTGATCGAAAATGCCTCATAACAATTTTTGTTCACACACTTGGAAATGCGGTTTTTTTCAATTTTAGATATTTCTCGTTTTTTGTTTTGTTTACCTTACCGCATTAAAACGGCCATATCTCCCACATTTTGCGTGTCATTTCAAATCTGATTCCACTATCGGAAAGAGCGTTAAATTTCCAATTGCCCTGATGGGGAACCAACTTTTTTGAGCCGGCGAAACGGGTGAAAAATCACAGTTCAGCAGAATTGTGGACATTTTGAGCAGTATCTACAGTAAAAATGTACAATTTATTACAATGCCCCATTAATAATAAAAAAATAAATCCGAGTTCGAATTTTTTTTACCAGACGAATTAATGCATTATGAAAAACCGGAGTATCCAGTGAAAAATCACGTTTTTCTTACTTGAAAAGCAATTTTCTCCCAAAAAACTACACGGAATTTCAAATCTGGTTATATCGCTGGGAAGCCTAGATTATGGCGCATCTTTTAGCACTACAGGCTAAAATTCACATGCCTTATTACAGTGACTCATAAGCGTTTGAAAGAAAGTCGAGTACTCCAAGATTTGACAATGTGTCTTTTTCAAGCTGATTTTTCACCCGTTTTGCCGGCTCAAAAAAGTTGGTTTCCCGTTAGGGCGATAGGAAATTTAACGCTCTCTCTAATAGTGGAATCAGATTTGAAATCGCACGCGAAATGTGGGAGGTATGACCGTTTTAATGCGGTAAGATCGAAAAAACGCGAAAAATCTTAAAATAGAAAAAAACTGCATTTTCAAGGGGGCAAATAAACATTGCCAAGAGGCATTTTCGATCAGAAATTTTCCGTAGAACCTTCTCCTGGCCTGTGACCGTCACGTAACACCCTGTACAACATAAATACTTTATGTATGTTTATGTATGTTCAAGAATTTCTCTCTCTCTCTCTCTCTCTCTCTCTCTCTCTCTCTCTCTCTCTCTCTCTCTCTCTCTCTCTCTCTCTCTCTCTCTCTCTCTCTCTCTCTCTCTCTCTCTCTCTCTCTCTCTCTCTCTCTCTCTCTCTCTCTCTCTCTCTCTCTCTCTCTCTCTCTCGTCCTTATATCGATCACCCTGTATTGTGCAATCAATTGTTTTGACTTGTTGGCAAACTTTTTCATGTTCTACAATCAATATCACAACGTACATCAGATGTTTACCTAACAGTTTAACGAGAAGATGAGAGGGTGCCGGCGTGGGCTAATTAGATCATCAAACGAGAGACGCTGCCAGCTGAACTGACGAGAAGGGAGGATTCGAGAGTCGGGGAATCGAGAACGTTGCTGGAGCTACGAGGGGGTTGGGAAGGGCGATGTCACTCGGCCCTCCCGCCCCATCCGAAGGACCCTGACAAGGTAAACCACGCTAATTAAACATCAGATGAGACAATTACAGTAATTATGGTGGAGGGGACTCCGTGTTTTAACTGTCCACGGCAACATTGACACTGGTCCGTTTCCGTCTCTCTTGGAGGCCCCCGACGCCCGCCCGTCTTCTCTGTCTGATCCTTCAGCCGTCCCGTCCTGGGTCCCTCCATCTCCCAGGGGCTCCTCTTCCGTTCAAGCCTGCTCTCCCCCCTGCTGTGTCCTGAACGGCCCCCGCCACCACCAAAAAGCCCTTCACCGCCTCAATTACGAGCTGTTTGACGTCGCTGTTTGCGCTGGCGATCACGGCAAATAACCTTAAGGGATAATCGACCCCATCCGTCAGCTCTTCCTCCTCTGGATCACTGAAAATAGGACCAACCCGCTAATTTTATTACACTGGTTCATCCCCAAATGACCATCACTAGTCCATAAAAAAATGAGCTTGACATTAAGATCCCTTGCTGCAACCAATGAATAAATGCACTGCGTAGGATGGCACAATAGCTTCCTCGTTACAATCAAATTCATCAAAATTCATTGAATAAAATCAATCAAAATTCATTAAACCTGGGGTTTATTATTCAATGATTCATGATATGAATTTCTACTAAGTTTTGGAGTGTGCGTGTCTCACAGGTGATAGAGCGATTATTGAATTTCAGGAGATATGCATAGATCACCTAAATCGGTTCTCGGATATGCATTGAAGGACGACGAATAAAATCTCTCCAGGTCAGCACGGCACAGGTTGCTGAGTAAGGCATCCAATAAATCCTCCCCCCCCCCCCCCCCTAATCAAGGTGAGATCCCTGGATGTCCACAAGTTTTCAAGATTTTCCTCTTGAAGGATGCATTTCAATTGCAGAGACCAGTTGAATTTGGTTCAGGCAACTTATGCGCAAGTGACAACAATCTATCAAAGCAAAATCGTGGGCAGTCTACGTTGAGGCATGGATAGGAGTTTAACCCACCAGCCAAACATCGATTTAGCTATCAGAAGCTTTATGTGAACTAGACCCAGCTCCAATCTAACAATGTAATTCGGCGTCAAAGGAAGCAGAAAAGTTTATTACTTATCTCAAATCCGCAGAGCCAATCTGCCTTTTCGTGGTAATGAGGGTTGAACTGGCAAATCTTGGAACGATTTGTGCTTGCCTTTGAGGTTTGTTGCAGCCCTGTCAGTTCTGGCGCTGGGCGCCGTTTAAAACTCCCGTTTTATAGCACTTACTGTATTCATAGCGTATTAACAGCTAGCACAGTTCAGTCACAAGGGCTGGGGACAATCAACTGAAAACAGCATAAGAGTGTGTTTTCTTGATTAGCAGAGGTCTAGATGAGCTCTAAGAAATTTTGAGCGCTCTATTTAGGTTCACTCACATTGGTTCATTCCATGGACCCGGAATGAATCAAACGCTGTGTTTTACGTCCAAGCTCCGCCCATTCGAAGAATCCTCCCAGACAGCGAACCCCTGACCCCTCCTCACTAAACTCACGACTCCACCATCCTCTCACCCATCCCGATACTCTGTTTGGTTCATAGGTTTGAAACTCTTCTGTTCTTTAATCTTTAATATTATTATTATCTTAGGTATCTTTTTCATTTTGCCCAGGGGTGTCCTGAGATGATAGGTGTTCACTGCATCCCAGGTCCCTTTCGCAGATGTCATCTTGGTAATGATATTTTCTGGGCTTATTCGTCCAATTTGAACAACCTAATTCTTCCTGAGAGTATACCAGAGTGGGCATACAAAGAAGGTATGAAAGACATCGGCCTCTTCTTTATTGCAGTGCACCCAGAGTGAGAAGCTCTTTCACAATAGTGGCTCCAACTGAATCATATTGAGCCAATTAGTTATACGTATGATAACAAATTATTTCTTCAGATATTCCACTCTTCAACGGTAAGAGAGACATATTCCCTTTCGTCATTGTATGCAATAAATGCGTATTCCTGCGATGCATACACGGCTAGAAGGATCCTGGAAGTTTTGTCCCGCTAAATTGGGCTTTCAAATCACCGAGGATTGGATGTTTCTGTACGTAGCCTCTGACAGCCAATTCCTGGAACCTTCGCACGATTCTATTAGGTTTGGAATTCCGTTGAGTATAAAGGTTTCCGATGCAGTGCGAATACTCCCTCGGTCCTGTTGATCACGGCGCACTGAGACGAAACACCGAACCAGGAAAACAAGACTTCCTATCGAGGTTGGGGCTCGATAACCCCCAGGGAACAACCCTTCACCCTGCGGTTCCTCTAAAACTGAATACAGTTAATTAATTCCAGTGCCCGCTAATGATCAGAATTATTCCAATCAGCGACCCTCTCCGCCTTTAGAACATCGCCGGTAACAATCTCCGGCTAACTTCGTTCCCAATTACGCACGGGACCGGTCACTGCGTTCCGGATTATCAACATCAACATCATTATTCCTCCGAAGCTGATTGGATCGATAACTTTACTCACTATTGTCATCCCCTCCAAGTTGGTTACAGCACAAACTTCCACAAATATTTAGCTTTTGCATTACACTCTTCAGCGATCAGGTTTCGTTCGTTGAACTAGACCGTAATCTCCCTACTTTTCAAAGTAATGTCAAATTTAAGGTTACAATTAAAAAGGGACTTACATTTCATAACTTCCTGATGTCAGAAAAAATATTTTTTCTGCAGGTCTGAAGTGTAAGGGTGATTCTCAAAAAAAAAGCGTAAATGGTGTGTTATTTTAGGGTTTCTTCAGACATACGAGATCTTGTGTTGCATTTATTCTTTCGAAATACAGGGTAAGTTGTTCCCTCCCCTCCTAAAATCGTCCAAATGGGAGTAAACAAAATAATGTTCCTTTTAATCTTGGTATTTTGGTTATTATTCAATAATAAACGATTGTAATCACTATTGAAAAAACAATTTCTAACCCCCCTGAAAATTTCATGGTTTACGTTTCAAAGGTTGTAGAATCCAAATCTGCAATAAAAAATTTTCCGTCCGCCGTACGCACGATTTCTCCCAAACGGCTGGAGCAAAAAATTTGAAATTTTCAGGAAAAATCCATGTTGGTCCGACAACACCCCAATTCTTTAGGGGTTGTCAAAGTTTTGTAAAATCCCTAAAAACCTCAGAAAAGTCAAGCCTAAATTTGGACTTTTTTTGAAGAACTTTCCATGAGGAATCGAATGAGCCCCTCCCCAGGTCCGTACCTCAAACCATTCCCGATGTGTGGCCCGAATTATGCTGCCAACATCGCATCCACATTCACTACATCACTAGGTTACTGCGATCAAAATCAAAACAAAAACAACAGCGTTTTTTTGTTTGTTTGTTTTGATTGCAATAACCTAGTGATGTAGTGAATGTGGATACTGGAGTGAACTCCTAAAAGGGTTTATAGCCGATACACGAGTTGAAGCATTCTGATAACCATGAAAAAACGCTGCAACACCTTTCACTGGCGTTTATTATTCAATTCCATTCATTTGGCTTGCATTCATAATTTGAATTTCTACTAAGCTTTGAAGAGTGCGTGTTTCACAGGTGATAGAGCGATTATTGAATTTCAGGAGGTACAGAAATATGATCAACTGATCAATCCAAATAGGTATTTTGGTTGAGAACCGATTTACGTGCTCTATGCATATCTCCTGAAATTCAATAATCGCTCTATCACCTGTGAAACACGCACACTCTAAAGCTTGGTATAAATTCTAATCATGAACGCTAGCCAATTGAATAATAAACCCCAGTGAAAGAATTTGCAGCGTTTTATTCTAAGGATCGCAAATATCGTATTTGCGAACTCCGTACAACTGCGCAACTACTGATCACCAATTAACACTAACTTTCTTATTTTAAATGAAAACTCCAATTTTGTAATTCAAATTCGGATGCTACCCAAGAAAATTTGACCCCTCAACCATTTATCCAGTAAATGCATTCCTGTGGCTCCTCAGCCTCCTTATTCGCCCGACTTGAGTCCTTGTCACTTTTTTATCTTTCTAACGTTGAAGAATTACCTCAAGGAAAATCATTTCGGGATAGTCCAAAAAATTCAAACGGCTATTACCGGACAACGGAGGCCATTATGCTGTATGGGGCGGAAATCTGGGCAGAGGCACCGATATATAAAAAGTAGGATGGAGGCGGTCCAAAGGAGGGATGCGTTGTGCATCTCCAGTGCCTATCGGACTGTGTCTGGATCAGCAGCCCAGGTTATTGCGGGTGTCGTACCATTCGACCTGTTGTCTGATGAGAGGAAGCGGGTTCAGGCCAGAAAGCAAGAACATGCGGCTAGAGCAGTAAAAAAAGAAGAGAGAGCAGAGACCCTGCAAAAATGGCAGCAGAGATGGGCAGCTGAAACCCGGGGAAGGTGGACAGCACGTCTGATCGGGGAAGTAACATTCTTATTTTAAATGAAAACCCCAATTTTGTATTTCAAATTCGGATCCTACCCAAAATTTCATGAAAATTTGACCCCTCAACCATTTGGCCAGTAAATACATTCCAGTGGCTCCTCAGTCTCCTTATTCGCCCGACTTTAGTCCTTGTGACTTTTTTATCTTTCTAAATTCGAAAAATTACCTCAAGGGAAATCATTTGGGGACAGTCGGAAAAATTCAAACGGCTGTAACTGACCAGCTGAAGGTTATATCAGTATCGGAGTTCCAGCACTGCTATAAGGAGTGGAAGGAACGTTTCCAGCTCTGAGTGGCCCCAGAAGGAAATTATTTTGATGGTGACAATATTAAATTGTAATTCTATTCGTATTAATTTTTTTTAAAATCAATCTCATTCCTTCATTTACAGATTTCGCATTTTCATCCATAAAAGTAGTGCATACAAGAGAGAATTCAAAACTATTTTCACATAAAAAAGCAAACAAGTTCCATGATCAGTATTGAGCATCAAACTTCACATTTCAATTTTCCTCAAATTAAAAAAATGACATTTCATATTTTTCCTGTGGGCTCCTCATTTGTAATTGAATAGCTTATTTCAGAAACCCCATAAATCCAGTTTTTTGAATTTCGAGATAATCAAGAAAAACTCACCAGCAAATTTTAGGCAATGTGCTCCATCAGCCCACAGAGCTATTTCAGCTCCATGTTTTAGAGGAATTGAAGGGGGGTTCGTTTGATCGCTTGCACATACGGTGTTTCTACAATGAACCTCCGACAAACACATTGTTTTTCAATTTTTTGACTAGTAATTGAATAATGAATTCATTTTAGGGGGCTAGTAATGAAATAAGCAGTTCCTGAACATACGAACGCAGTTAATTGATAAAGAACACTGTTTGAACAATCTTAAGGACAGCCCATCTTTCAGCTATGAACTGAGAAGAGAACTTTTACCTCTGAACAAAAACAACTGAGCAGACTCCAAAAGAACTATCTTAGTCAGAAGAACTATCTTAGTCATAAGTACTACTTAGTCACAAAAAACTACGGAACTGACTTTTAAAGTATCTATCTTTGACGAAAAATCGTTAAACAATACATCAGTGTCCTGTGTGCTGCCGCTTAGTGGGTTTTTATAACAAAAGCTGATTTCAAGACCAAGAAAAATCGGCAAGGAGGGCTCGTTGTTGCGGAGTTTTTGTTTTAAACCAGGTGTCTCCAAACTACGGCTCGCGGGAGGATTTCTTTCGCCGCCCATTGAAACATGGAACAGAAAAACTTTTACCGCCTCTGATGACTTCAAGGGAATCAAGAGTTTTAACTCTGAACAAGAAAATGATAGCAATTTTTGGTTCAAAAGAACTATCTATTCAGAAAACCTCTTTTCAAAAATGACACAATTCAAATATCGAGCAATTTTCAGACTCGGGCACAAAAAACTACGGAACTGACTTTTAAATATCTATCTTTGAAAAACACTAAACAAAAAGTGTCCTGTGTGCTGCCGCTTACGATTGGAACAACAAACGCTGATTTCAAATGCCAAAGCTCCGGAGTTTTTGTTTTTTGTAAGCAAAAAACAAAACATGGACGTTTTCCTAAAATATTTGTTTGAATGTGAATAATTGTAAAAAAATTAGGCTACCGCCAGAACGTGATGACTTTAAGGGATTCAAGAGTTTTGCCAGACAAATGATAGCAATTTTTGGTTCAACGTATCTATGCGAACAAACCTTTTCAAAAATGACACATGGCCAATTCAAATATCGAGCAATGCTTTCAGAAAAACACTTCAAAAACTTGCTTACGATTGGAACAACAAACTATGATCCTAAATGGAAAGCCATTGTAAGCAAAAAACAATTGCACGCATCTCATTTTATTGGTTTTCCTAAAATATTTGTTTGAATGTATAATATATATAATGTTCTTATATACAAATAATTATGTTTTGGAAATTGTTTTAGATATATTTTTTATGTTATTCAATAAATGTTTATACAATTTTGGAATACTGTCTGTTGTCTGTCCTGTCTGTCTGTCTGTCGCAAATCCTTGTACGGGCAAAAAACGATTTACGATTTTGTGAAATTTTTTTTAATTTTTTGAAATCCTTGTTCGCAAATTTTGAAATTTTCTCCAGGATTGTTCGGGTTGGGGTTAGATGGTCCCCTATGGTTTCATATCAATGATTAATTGGGAGTTCTCGACCAATTTGATTTTTTCGGAAATGTGCAGATGGTCCCCTATAGATCAGGATCAATGAGAGCTTGCGCATAAATTTTGATTTTCCATTCGGTTATCTGGAAATTCAATGGTTAAAATTTTTGATTGAACAACTATTCATCAAAATCAGTGGAATTTTTTTGAACAAAAAAAGAATTTTCATCAATAGTTGGAATTTCTCAAAAATATATTTATTAACTAAAAAATAAATTTTTGTTCCAATATTAGGCCTAATTTGAATTTGTCAAACTCGTCCAGGAGTACTTGAAAACACTGTTTTCAAGTATCTAATTGTTAAAATTTTACGGCGGAAGCCTCCGTACCCTCCTTCAGCTGGGGGCCCGCCCCACTACCTCCACGTTATGATATGGCCCTTGCCGCAAATAGTTTCGAGACCCCTGTTTTAAACGATGCCCGTACCTCTAAAATACCTAAAAATGCAATAAAGTCGGTTTCGCATTTATTGACATTTATTGAGTTTCTGAAATAAGCGATTCAATTTAGGCATCTATACCACTGGTAGCCTTGGAAACGTTGGGATACCAACCTCTCTTCATGGCCTCTAAGTCTGAGAAGTTGAAGAGAAATTGGAAAGAAAGAGAGTGAAAAAGAGGTAAAGACGGAGAGAGGCGGGAAGGAAAAGACTCGTTAAGTAGAGCGTGTCTACAGAAGACCTCAAGTGGATTCTGAAGGGGATGCTGGTAGCGCCATAAACCTCCAGGACGGCCGGGCCGAGGCCGGTAATGGACTTAATTGCCGTGCCAGAGCCTACCGTTACCTTCCATTAAAGAGCATTAGTGAAATTAAGATGACTCTTCAAGATAGGGTCTTAAAAGGTGAATCAATGGATTAGTAATATCTTAGCCGGAGGGAAACGGGAGGTGGGTATGAGTTGATTGATTGGGTTCGGAGTGCAGTTGGGCGCTTTTAGCCCGGAATTCGCTCCGTTTCTTGAAGGTGTCCGATCCATGGATGTAGTGTATACCTGCCGGACTCGACAACGAGCCGAGAAATTCTGAGGCCTCCCTTATTAGGGACAAGAAACGGGCGCACTACGTCTGGGTTAAAAAGTCCGAAACGCAATCCTTATGGGTTAAAATTTGTAGTTCATCTGGGGACAACATAAATTCACATTACGACGCGTCCGGGGGGAGTCGTGGGATCGTCTTCCTTCTCGCTGCATACATTCCCTGACGAACTAACTTGACATCGGAGTGCTCCAAAACACTGGTTGATAGCTATTGGAACTCTTTTCGAATAAGCTTGTTTGGTTTCGTGAATAGGTCATCTACTGCTTTTCTTTTCAAACGGTTACATAGCTGTTCTCGTTCAAGGAGTGAGTCAGAAGGAGGATCTTGCTCATGGCGATTTTTTAACGATAGCACACGAGTTTTATTTTTATCTGTACAGGCGGTAACATTACACTTCCTATTTGTACACCTGAACGTAACACTTCCGTCCTTCAATTGCCTGTATTCCGAAAACTTGAATCCGCTTATGACAGTTGAATAGTTTCCACGTTGGGTCTCATATTTTGCTTCAATTTGTATATCCATAACGAACTATAAACTGAGCGGATTATGAACTTAGCGGCCCCTAGGCACATACTATCTTGCGGCCCCCCCTACCCAAAAAACAGAATTACACAAAATAAAAGAGATTGAGACTTACAACTAAAACTAAGTTAGTGGCTTTGTACACGTTATAATATTCAAATCATATTAGTGACATTATACATTGATTACATGAATAGTTTTATGTTTTATACTTCCTTACAAATCAACTTTTCTGTCTTTTAATGTAGCAAACTCGTCTACAATATCATCAAAATTCAGTTCATTCAACAGTTCAGCATTTGCAGCAAACCCAACTAGGCTGGACAGCCTGGTGTCAGTGGTTGAGTTGCGTAGGTAATTCTTCACACGTTTGAGAATGCTGAATGACCCGATGCATTTGAAGACATCATGCATAATAAGATTTTTAGTGCAGTATCAATGTTTGGGAGGAGTGTTGTCAGTTGTTTTTCCCTGATAAATTTTAAATAGTAGGCAGGTAAATGATGTTCTATTGCGTTTTTTTCAATACCTTCAGCTTCTTTCACAGACGCTTTAAAATGGATCAGTTCTTTCCCAAGTTCAGATGTGAGATCCGAGGAATATTTATCTACCAAACCACACGCTTTTTGACGAATTTCTTCATCATTTAGTTTGGCCATGTTATACAAAACACCAAAAATATCATTTTGATCGAAATAAATTGTTCACCTGTTGTCTAATTCCTGGGTTATATTGTCAATAACAATATAGAATGTATTTACAATCATGTTTTGTCTTCCATCAAAGCTACTGGTATCATTATCAGTGCCTTTTGATTCGTCTGGCATTCTTTTTCGCTTCCTTCTCCTTTTTGCGTCTTCCTCATAGTTAGCTACCTCACTTTTTATTAATTCCATACCCTTCTGTTCATAGTGATCATATCTCTCTCTAAGGGTCTGTACGTAATCTTTAAGTGATTTATACAGATTACAAAACATTCCCAAGTCAGCACTTGTGCTTTGCATGGTTTTACTAGCAGCGTTGAAACGTTCAAGGATATCATTCCAAACTACCAGTAGTATTGCTATTTCAATTTTGCCAAACGAATTGCATAGACCCTCAGCTGCAGCTCTTGTGTAGCGTAAATTTACATAAAATTTAAGAAAAAAATCTTTATTTTTATTTTTGCCGTTTTTCGGCCCCTTTAGACCTGCGGCACCTAGGCAGTTGCCTATTGTGCCTAATGGGAAATCCGCCACTGAATAAAACAGTTATAAATCTAATCTCGAACGTTCTTAGTTGACGACCCACAGGTGAACTGACAATAAAGGCTCGATGCGCTATCATCATCATATTAATTTATAACCAACACTGCAACTCAGTTTTGAGATTAAAAGAGGGGAGGGAACTCAATATTAATTTATTGAATGAAGGTTCAAAACCAAATATATAATGAGATACTAAATTTAATAAGTAAAACCAAATTTTCAAAAGAATTGCTTATAGGAAATTTAACGCAGATTCCGAAAATGTGGTCAAATGTGCAAAAGATCTGCCACTTAGAAAAAAAACAACAAAAAATATATAAAAATATATATATATATATATATATATATATCAATGCAATTCAATTCTCCTCTAAAGTAAAGTATAAATTTGTACCCTTGGTATATTACTCATTTTAGGAAATCTCTACAAAATACCCTGTGTGGCCCCCCTTACATAGCTCAAAAAAAGAAAGATTTTCTTTTCTATTATTTTCTATTTTTGATTTAATTACAAATAGATCAGTGGATTGAAGGTGTCAAGGAATTATTCCTAGAATATCCTATTAGAGAGGAAGGTCGTCACGATCGGGGAAATTATGACGTATATGTATGAAATTGGCATTTCAGCACCTGGATTGTTGAACCAAAAGGGGTGCAGCAGCGAGAAAGTCCAGGAAACCACCCAAAACTTGCTGCCTCCGAGAGAGAATGACGGGGAGGCTGCAGACAAAAAAAGGAGACAATTTCTTGAGTATATATATATAATCTCTTCAGAATTCATTTGAATCATCGTCAACGTCATCATGATCATCTAATTTATTTATATGTGTTATTTTGGTCATCTTTGTTGCAAATATCTTTGTTAACTTTGCAGCTAGTCATCCTCCTGTGGAGTACCTTGGCTCAACAACCCAACCTCCTCTTTTAACTATTCCAGTGTAAAGAAGGCACTTTTTCTGCTTTTTGATGGTTTTGTAGAGCTTACTTTTGTTAACTGTACTGTCCACCAGGTGCATCACTTTATATGTCACTTGGTTGACTTTATCTAGCTTTATGTTAATTTGCCCTTAAATGCCAATTTCGAAAAAATGTCTATGGGAGGTGAACACGTTTTTTTGGGGTAGAGGATCCAGATGAGATTCATTTCAATTCTCAAAGAATTCTTCTTCTCTCCCCTCACCTCGTACAAATTCTCAATCTCACAGTGGACTCCCCATCGCCTTCAAGAGCGGATTGTTGGTGCAGCGTTCATCCTGCCTTTTTCTTCCTTCCACGTGGGATTCACAATTTACTCCCATAGAAGATATACCTTCCTACTTCTGGAGGACCGCCCTGGAAGACATATTTTCAATTCTACTGTTGCTGAGGTACGAAATATTCGTTTATTCATTTTCGTTTCAATGAGTCTACCTGCCGTATGAAGTACCGAGGGTGTGGGGGTAAATCCGTTCTGTTTCTTTAGATTTTGATGGGTTGTTTCCATTCTGTTTATTCTGCAGCCCTGTGGATTAATTTCTTCAAATATAGCGACCGACTTCCGTGGATCCTGGAAGAAGATTGAACCACCAGCACTCCAAATCCCACTTAGCAGGTATGAGTTGCGAAACCTTACCACAGTAAATACATATTTATCACCAAAGCGAGTGGCTGAGACAAGAAAAGGAAAATAAGAGAAAATAGGAAAACAAGAGAGAAAAGAAAACCTATACTCAAGAAATTGTCTCTTTTTTTGTCTACAGCCTCCCCGTCATTCTCTCTCGGAGGCAGCAAGTTTTGGGTGGTTTCCTGGACTTTCTCGCTGCTGCACCCCAATAATTACAATGGTTTATTATTAAATAATAAACCAAAAGGTTTTCTTGTTTAATTTATTGACATTCAAACCTCAATTTCACTGTGATCCAATTTTTACAATCAATTTGATTAGTCCGGTAGAAAGCTGAAAAGGCGTAATTTTTAGGCGGTCTGCTCGGTCATACTACAAAAAATAACAGGCTAATATTTTCATTTGATTAAGCATTACCTTCACTGTTCACAGCAAATTTGACAAGGGTGAAATGTTTCAAGAATTTTTCAGGTTACTTCAAGATAGAACAGACATTTATATGGGGTTTCAATTACTAAGGAACTTCTTCGTTAATATTTAAAGCTCGAGAGCCGCTCGCAAGGTTGTTGAAAACCAAATGAACCCGTTGACCATAATACACCAGTCTCCTCCATGAGAGATGAGGCCCCCTTTGTGAGTTTTAACCGTAAATGCACGTCGTGTGGGCGATATTTGTCAACCGTAACCGCTCATTCGGAATTCTTTGTGATTCCTACTTCTTCCGTTCCCTTCTCAGTATGACGTAGAGAAGGGGAACAACGCGCCTTTTTTTCCCAAAGTCTTGTTACGTCTTTTATTTACGACTCGCGCACAATTAGAATCACACAATGGTTTACCGAGTGTTTACTCTTGTGAAGAATGGAGTCGGGAGGGAGCGGGGAAGGAGCCCTGAGGGAAACCCACTTAAAATGGATTGCTTCTTCAACTCGTCCAACGATACAAAAGATTTCTTTTTTTTAATTTACAGGAGCGCGCCCGTGGGGGCATATATTTTTCAAGACTAGACGGTGCCGTGGTTTTTCTCAGGGTTTTCCGTTGCGGGATCCGACTTGTGCATCTTCCCTTCGCGAGGCAGGTAATGCAATTTGTTTCGTATCCATTTGACGCCCATCATACTGACAGTAATCTTCAGCCGCGTTGTGGTTATCAAGTTTTTAAGTACCACGTGCCGCTCCTGGCTTTCCCTCCCAATCCCTTTTCCACGTGGCTTATTCATATTGGACGTGAGTTTCGCTTTTGACTGACTTTTATTCTAACTCCGCCTTGACGTTTTTTCCCTCTGCGTGCCTTCGTGGGCGCGTCGATTTTCTTTTAAGCTCAGTCGGGTTTCTTCCAGTTACTGTAAGTTGCACTCTTCAGACGTCAACATGAAAACAGTCAGACATGGAAATGGAAACGTCTGTTTACAACCGTGGTCGTAACCGTTGGCTTCGTATGTAGCTGCATTTGTTAATTCGAGTTGCTCGTTGGAAGGAAGCCCCCGACCCTGTAATACTTGATGTGACTAGTTATATCAATTCTACCTTTTCTTGAGTACGTTTTCTTGATATTATCCCCTTTTTGACCTTATTAATTACTAAGGTTATTATAGATACAGATATATCTGTTCCAGGGCATGTACTCCAGATAATCAAATATTTCATTGTCCAGGAGTTCCAACAACAAATCCGTAACAAGTCCAGAAATCAAAAACACCTCCAAACCGGTGGAATTTGGAAATCTTGATGTCAACTACTAAAACTCAACACGCGCGGATTTGATCCGCCAGAATCACTGTGACCTTTATTGTGCGGTCAACTCCATTCGCAGACGAGCTGCCCACCGCATCCGCGAGAACGGGATATATTTTGAACAATTCGTGCGTATTAAAAAAAACCCAAATGTGCTTGAAAACACACGTTTTTTTCCATGAAATCTTAATTTTCTCAAAAAAGTTCCTTCTAAAAAATAAAAACTAATTATACCATTGGAAAGAGAGACTTTTGCGCATTTTTTAGGCTTACAGGCTTCAATGTATCATCGAAATTAAGTGGAAGTAATGAGCCGTTAAAAAAAATTGTTTTTTTTTTTTCAAAATTTTACCAAATTTACTTTTTAGCACGTTTTTCACCCTTTAGCTATCAATAAAAAATTACTGTTGAAGGCTGAGTCGATGGGAAATTCAATGCTCTTTCCAAAGACATCCTTAGATTAGCAAATACTTTTAAAACGCCGGAGTTACGGCCGTTTTGATGCGGTATGGTCGAAAAAACTAGAAAAATTTTTAAATTGAAAAAAAAAACTGCATTTCCAAGGGTGTAACAAAATTGCTAAGAGGCCCGTTCGATCAGAAATTTTCAATAGAATCTTCTCCTGGCCTGTGACCGTCACGAAATGTAACACCCTGTCTATTGTAAGTGCATTTCTTCTTCTTCTTCTAGCACTGCAGAATCATTCGGTCTTAGGCTTGAATAACCGCCCGTTTCCAAACTGTTCTGTCATCATCATATATGACTATATTAAATAACACAATAGTTTTTATTCGAAAAAAGAACATTTTTCACACAGTTACCATTTTTTGTCAGCTTTTAAAGACAAATAAAAGTAACTCTTATCTTAAGAACCAGGATTTTGAAGAAAAATATTACTTATCAACTGTTGCCATCTAATTACAGATTAGATGTCAACTTACGTGTGAGAATTTTCGCCGTTTCCTGACGTTTGAATGAACTCGAATTGAACGGCATTACGTGGATGTCACGGATACCAGGAAATGGGGATGTTCGAATGATCGCTAGTGGGATGGAGTTGGGGGGGGGGGGGTTTGGTTTTAATTAAAAGAGCAGATGCGCCGAGGGCACTATAATTAGTTGTATTCATTGGGTAATGGCGAGTGTGGACCTCAATCAGGCACAATGAGCCCCTCGCCAGCCTCCATTCCGCTCTCCCTGCTCTTGCATTACTGTCACCATAAGTGGCCTTTTAATCCGGGCTTTTAAAAACACGCGTTTCCCACGGTAGCCGATGATCACAAACTCTGTACGTGTTCACGTTTCAGTGGATATTTTTACTCTGCAATGAATTTAGTGACATTAACCAATTTTCTGGATGAGCTCATTAGATTCAAAAGCGGAGCTGGTAGCGTAATATCAACTGAGTGCTTCACTTTTTGGTGGGGACAAACCGATAAGTCACAAATCTGCAAATATGGATGTGGCACGTTTCTCCCTACAGTGAGGAATCTTCCTCGGAAACACCATCGGAGTCCTCCGTTGACTCATTTCATAAACATGAAAATTTTATGTTTATACGTCTGGTAGATACGTGTTGGCTTCTTTTTTATTTAATAACAAAGAAGCCAACACGTACATACCAGACGCAACAAAAATTTTGCACCTAGACAAGTTAGGAAACAGACTTACTGAATTGCGAAAACTATTAATACTTGCGCTACTAACTTATACCTAAACAGGTTCATTAAAAAACACATTTTGGTTTATTATTCAATAATACACCATTGTAATCGCTCTGGAAAAAAAAATTCTAACCCCCCCTGAAAATTTCATGGTTTACGTTTCAAAGGGTGTAGAATCCGAATCTGCAATAAAAATTTTTCCGTCCGTCCGCCGTACGCCGTACGCACGATTTCTCCCAAACGGCTGGAGCAAAAGATCTGAAATTTTCAGGAAAAATCCATCTTGGCCCGACGACAGCCCAATTCTTAAGCCAGCTCTCTCACTCAATTTAAAGTGCCCTTTAAGGGCTGTCAAAGTTTTGTAAGATCCCTAAAAACCTCAAAACAAGTCGAATCGGCCGAAATATTTACATATTTGAAGAACATACCATGAGGAATCGAATGAGACCCTCCCCACGTCCGTAGGTCAAACCATTCCCGATGTATGCCCCGATTTATGGTGACAACATTTGCGTTTTTTGGTTTATTATTGTTTGTTTGTAACCTAGTGATGCCGATAGCATCGAGTTGTAGTGAATGTGGATACTGGAGTGATAGCCGATGTTGATAGTTGTAGTTTATAGCCGACACACGGGTTGAAGCATTCTGATATGCATGAAACGCTGATGATATATAGGTAAATGTTATTCAATATCATTAGTGGGGTAATTAAGTATTCTTTCTCTGGGGTTTATTATTCAATTGGCTTGCTTTCATGATTTGAACCTGTACTAAGCTTCGGAGTGTGTGCGTGTTTCGCAGGTGATAGAGCGATTATTGAATTGCAGGAGATATGCATAGACCACGTAAATCTGTTCTCAACCAAAATACCTATTTGGATTGATCAGTTGATCATATTTGTGTGCCTCCTGAAATTCAATAATCGCTCTATCACCTGTGAATCACGCACACTGCAAATTCTTTCAGTGGGGTTTATTATTCAATTTTATTCATTTGAGTTGCATTCATGATTTGAATTTCTACTAAGCTTTGGAGTGTGCGTGTTTAGAGGTGATAGAGCGATTATTGAATTTCAGGAGATATGCATAGAAATCGGTTCTCAACCAAAACACCTATTTGGATTGATCAGTTGATGATATTTGTGTGCCTCCTCTACATCAGTCTGCCTTTTGCTACATTGTTTAAATTTGGGTTTGGAGAAGTTTTAATGCAATACGAGTGCTAAAGGACTTCATAAATTATGGATGTTTTTATTGTGGGGGGGGGGGGGGGGGGTATTGAGGTTCAATAAAAAAAACCTGCAAATTCTTTCACTGGGGTTTATTATTCAATTGGCTTGCGTTCATGATTTGAATTTCTACTAAGCTTTGGAGTGTGTGTGTTTCACAGGGTAGAGCGATTATTGAATTTCAGGAGGCACACAAATATGATCAACTGATCAATCCAAATAGGTATTTTGGTTGAGAACAGATTTACGTGCTACATGCATATCTCCTGAAATTCAATAATCGCTCTATCAACTGTGAAACACGCACACTCCAAATCTTAGTAGAAATTCAAATCATGAACGCAAGCCCAATTGAATAATAAACCACAGTGAAAGAATTTGCAGCGTTTTTTTCAAAGGTTATCAGAATGCTTCAACCCGTGTATCTACAAAGCCTTTTAGGAGTTCACTCCAGTATCCACATTACTACATCACTGCATCACTAGGTTACTGATATCAAAACAGAAACAATAATAAACCAAAATAACGCAAATGTT
This sequence comes from Creontiades dilutus, assembly GCA_031894815.1. Classification (NCBI taxonomy): domain Eukaryota; kingdom Metazoa; phylum Arthropoda; class Insecta; order Hemiptera; family Miridae; genus Creontiades; species Creontiades dilutus. The sequence goes on from JAVIWC010001476.1 coordinate 262,781, forward strand.
GGCACCATAAATCGGGCCATATATCGGGAATGGTTTGACCTATGGACGTGGGGAGGGGCTCATTTGATTCCTCATGGTAGGTTCTTCAAAATGAGTTCAAATTTAGGCCGCCTTGACTTTTTTTGAGGTTTTAAGGGATTTTACAAAACTTTGACAACCCTTAAAGGGCACTTTAAATTTAGTGAGAGGGCTGGCTCAAGAATTGGGGCGTCGTCGGACCAACATGGATTTTTCCTGAAAATTTCAGCTTTTTTGCTTCAGCCGTTTGGGAGAAATCGTGCGTACGGCGTACGGACGGAAAAATTTGTATTGCAGATTCGGATTCTACACCCTTTGAAACGTAAACCATGAAATTTTCAGGGGGGTTAGAATTTTTTTTTTCAAAAGCGATTACAATGGTTTATTATTGAATAATAAACCAAAAAACTGTAAGAGGAACTTTCTGTTGGAAACTAGTTGTAGAACACGTGTGCGAAGTTTTTCGGATCATACGCTGGATACCCTGTATAACAATCAAAAAAGATTTATACAATCATGTTACCTAGATGAGGAAGCTATGTGCAGCACTCTACTTGGCAGACGTTTTGAATTATGTTTATGATGCTAAACCAGAAAATTTTAGGGTGCACGTTGCTATTTAACGCTGTTCTATAAACTGCAACAGGCCCTCAAATGTAACCGAACCAGGGTCACAGATTATGGGGGAAACAACTATTGTTACTTTAATTTCAGGTTCATTCCGTGATTTCACTTCCGAAGGAAAAGGCGCATGTTACCACCACCTTTCGCCTTGAAAACCTGCATAATATGTTCCGTGACTTGATAAGACGGCTATTAGCTGATATCATCTTGGCTAAGTGCATTATGGGCCTTAAAAGGTTTTTCTCCTATGTGCGTGAAATACAACGTCTGAGATAGACTCAACCAGTTTCGGACAGATAACACTCGTCCTGTTCCTCGGAAAAGTAAAATATGTTATGACGGAGAATGAAAAGAGATACAGACAAAATTTATAGGTAGTTTTAGTTTCTAGTTTCATTGTTAAAACTTACGGGAGATGATAAATATTTTGTAGCCCCAATCGAAATTTCCAATCACGATTTGCGTTAAGACCCTTCTGAACAACTTTGTTTCTTGTCAGTCGGTCTGATTATTTGTCCTCGTGTCCGCAGACAGACATATTATTGTTACTTGCCATTATATATAATGCGTAAAAAATTGTAAACATCTACTAAATAACAATATCAACATTAAATTCAGGCATATACCGACAAAATGTGGATCTTCGGTAAGTAATAAAATAAAAAATGAACTCCAGCTGTTTGGAAAATATTTATGTCCTCAAAAAATCACTGGGGTTTATTATTCAATTGGCTTGCGTTCACGATTAGAATCTGTACTAAGCTCGGAGTGTGTGTGTTTCACAGGTGATAGAGCGATTATTGAATTTCAGGATGCACACAAATATGATCAACTGATCAATCCAAATAGGTATTTAGGTCGAGAACAGATTCACGTGCTCTATGCAGATCTCCTGAAATTCAATAATCGTTCTATCACCTGTGAAACACGCACACTCCAAAGCTTAGTATAAATTCAAATCACGAACGCAAGCCAATTGAATAATAAACCCCAGTAAAAGAATTTGCAGCGTTTTAAAAAAAATAATTTTTTTTTAATGGTTATCAGAATGCTTCAACCCGTGTATCGGCTACAAAGCCTTTTAGGAGTTCACTCCAGTATCCAACATCACTAAGTCACTAAGTATACAAAAACAATAATAAACCAAAATAACGCGAATGTTGGCGCCATAAATCGGGCCATAGATCGAGAATGGTTTGACCTACGGACCTGGGGAAGGGCTCATTCGATTCCTCGTGGAGTGTTCTTCAAAAAGAGCACAAATTTAGGCCACTGACTTTTTTTTGAGGTTTTTTAGGGATTTTACAAAACTTTGACAACCCTTACAGGGCACTTTAAATTAAGTGAGAGAGCTGGCTCAAGAATCGGGGCGTCGCCGGACCAACATGGATTTTTCCTGAAAATTCAGCTTTTTTGCTTCAACCGTTTGGGAGAAATAGTGCGTTCGGCGTACGGCGGACGGACGGAAAATTTTTTATTGCAGATTATGATTCTACACCCTTTGAAACGTAAACCATGAAATTTTCAGGAGGGGTTAGAATTTCTTTTCCAGAGCGATTACAATGGTTTATTATTGAATAATAAACCAAAATGTGTGGACAACGATTATTTACCATAACCCCCTCTATTCCTCCCCTTCCATAATTTAATTAGAATAATCTGAGATATCAATAAAATCGAATGAAAATAATGCGGAAATTACGATTTATCTACCCCCTCCGTTCACCCCCTTAGATAATGAATATTGAATGAGCTGATATAATTTTAAATACTAAATATCTTGATTGAACGAAAGAATAATGACAGGAATCAGTCGAAATGATTGGCTGTCACCCACCCTATTCTTCCTCCTGTCACTAAAAACAAAATTTCTGAAGTTTGTATCACATCGAGACTAAAATTGGGATCGAACGGAAGAGGAATCATGAAAATTTGTTGAAAATTGAATCCTAAGTAACGTAGACGATATTTGTCGGAAAAAACCACTAATTTCGGCATAACCCCCTCCAATTTATCAATTCCTTTCAAAAGTTTGCGGCACAATTAAAGTGAAATTGGAAACGAATCATAAGAATAACATACACATCGATAGCACTCTTGGAATTTGAATTAAAGCGAGATTTAAGATGAGGGCGTGAGGTATAGCTTTTCAAAGTCAGATTCGGAAATCAGTATCTTCTTGGATGTGGCTCAAGCCTTTGCAGATGATACGGCTATCCTCTCTGTTGGAGATGATATAGAAGCTGCAACACGCAAACTACAGACGTCTACTACTGAGGTTTCTAAGTGGACAAAGATGTGGAGAATGAAGCTGAACGAATCAAAATCAGCCCACATCAACTTCACTAACCGAAAAGTCCCAATCTTGGATGTTGAGATCAATTCGAATAAAATACCGCATACTGAAGCAGTTAAATACTTGGGTTTGACACTTGACTCCAAATTAAACTGGAATAAACACATAGAAAAGAAGAAAGAAGAACTTAAAATCAAGTACAGAAGGATGTATTGGCTAATGGGAAGGAATTCCCATCTCTCTCTTCACAACAAACTGCTTATATATAAGCAGATCCTTCGCCCTATTTGGACCTATGGGATACAGATCTGGGGCTGTGCCAAGAAATCAAATATTAAGAAAATCCAAACCTTTCAGAATAAAATACTGAGAAGTATAGTTGGAGCCCCTTGGTACATGCGAAACGATGATATTCATCGAGATTTGAGGACGGAGACAGTCTATGAAATTATTGCAAAATACGCAAGGGAGCATGAACATCGCCTCCACAAACTCGAGAACCCGGAGATGCTCTACGTTTTGGACAACGAAGGTGAAATCCGACGTCTCAAGCGAAACAAACTACTGGATTTAGTTGTGCAATCGAACTCAGTGCTAATTAATTGAGCTATATAATAAAGGGCTAGGTTTTGCTGTAAACCTACCCTCTTGGAATGTACCTTTATTGATATGTAAAATTGCTAGATGAAATGTATTTGATTTTTCAGTCGCAATTAATAAATCACGAAAAAAAAAAAAAAATTCGGAAATTTCCAAACCAATTTAAGAAATTTCCAAAAAAATTTCAGAAATTTCCAAACCAATCTCAGAATTTCCCATTTTAATTTCAGAATGTGACCAATATCCGGGTGGAAGCGTAAAAAGTGGAATAAAGAGAAAGAAATAAGTAGGTAGCACACAAAATGTATTAATAAAATTGAAAACTTATTACGAGAGGTGAGAAGGAACTGGTTTATCGAAATTGATAAGCATGTTTTGCTTCCGAGTCTGCGAAGCAGCGGAAGCCTTGTGTTCACTTTGGAAAGCCAAACAATTTTTGTTGTCCGAAACCAGAATTTCCACTCGCATTTAGCGTTTCGTAGCCTACTAAACAAATTTGGTTCCCTCTCTGTCAGTCCGCATTTCCTTGTTACAGCCATAACTTCCACAATTTTCGATGAATTTAGCTCATATTTTGAGGGATTATGCAGATAAGGTCTCTTGAGGTCCCATACGAATTTCATCTCAATATAATCAGCGGTACGCTCTGCGCATGCGCTAACGTGAAAGTTTTGAAACAGGTATAACTTTTTGGCTGTTTCAAGAATTTCACGTTAGCGCGTTTCACGTTATCAATTTCGATGAACCAGTTCCTTCTCACCTCTCGTGATAATTTTTTAATTTTATTAATATATTTTGTGTGCTACCTACTTATTTCCCTCCCCTTATCCCACTTTTTACGCTCCCACCCGGATATTGATCACATTCTGAAATTGAAATGGAAAATTCTGAAATCGAAATGGAAAAGTCTGAAATTGGTTTGGAAATTTCCGAATCTGACTTGGAAAAGCTATATACAGGGTGTCCCATCTATATGAGCCCTTTAAGGAATTACAGTCATACGGTGCGAGCTATCAACAAATTAAACCTGACCTTTTCTATAGTATTTTCACTCAGCTTGAATGTGGTGGAACCCGTTTTTCATTTTTCCGATGTTTTAGTGCCTCAAATCTTCGATTGAAACTTGAGGTTCCCTCTTGACCCCGTTTTTCATCTTAGTTTTCGATTCCACGTTGAATTTGGGAGAGAAAATGCATCGTTGAAGAATTTCTTTGGAAACTTCGTTTCAAAATTATTTCACTTTTTACGAACAACAAAAATCAATGAATTCTGTTTAAAAAAAACCGCTTTTTTCCAATTATCTTCAATAATAATGCTGATGCTGCTGTGTGGTGCTGATTTTGACCACATTTTTGAAATCAGCATCAAATTTCCCATCAACAGAAGCCAGTTTCCATCATCAACAATCATCATCAGAAGTTTGACACCTCAATTCTTGCATCAAGTGGTAGTAAATAAGTACACGTACAAATTTTACTAGACAAGTTTTATTGGCACTTTTCTCTCTAATAAAATTAAGGTAACGGTACCGGTAGTGGCCACAGTTAAGAATTTTTTTCTTTAGTTTTGACAATTGTGGGCCAACAGTAGTACTGACTTTCTTCAGGACTCATTTAGAATATAGCCCGACTCTTCCCTAACATATCCATTGCCTAAAACTATCAAAAGAACAATTTTTTCTATTTTTTATTAATTTTTTATCACACCTTTATTTTGATCTAGTAGTGGCCACATCAAATTACGAAATTTCCAGTAGTGGCCACGTGCATGTCTCAGTAGTGGCCACTTGACATTTTGCCCTCCTTAATTGTTTAATATCATTAAATTCAATACCAGATGAACAAAATTGATTCTATCCAGTAGAAGCTCTAGGATACAGCCCAACAAACGAGGAAACTAGGGACGGTCATATTGAGAAGTTTACCACAATTTCCAATGATGCTCTGCGCACTCCTAGTTCAACCTCTGACTACAAGATGACATGAGCTGTACCTCCTGCAAGTTGAAGCCACTAGGAGACCGGGAATCCTTATTTCTCAAATATAAACTTTAAAATGGCCACTACTGGAGCAGTGGCCACTACCGGTGCCGTTACCTTACCTACGTTTCAAATAGACCCTCTTGCTTCTGTAAACAGATTGCGAGTTGATCTCTCACCGAAGAAGTTGTTCTTCGTACCACATCTGGTGGAATAGCTAAGCAAGCTTGAATCGGATCACCTTGAATAATGATTATTAATTTTCGAAGTATTGAAGATAATTGGAGAGAAGCGTTTTTTTCTAAAAGAATCCACTGATTTTTTTTGTTCGTAAAAAGTGAAATAACATTGAAAGAAAGTCTCCAAAGAAATTCTTCAACGATGCATTTTCTCTCTCAAATTCAACGTGGAATCGAAAATTAAGATAAAAAAGGGGTCGAGAGGTAACCTCAAGTTTCAATCGAAGATTTGAGGCACTAAAACATGAAAAATTAAGAACGGATTCCATCGCCTTCAAGCAGAGTGAAAATACAAAAGAAAAGTTCCGGTTCCGGATAGCTCGCACCGTATGGCTGTGATTCGTTAATGGGCCCATATAGATGGGACACTCTGTATAATGACAGGTGAAAGGAAGCTTCTATCCCATTGGTCGAGAGGTATGTGGAACATCCAATCGTGTGGTTTCTGTGAAGCTGAAAAGAGATATAATTCTATTGGTCGGGAAAGGTGATGAGGGGAGTTGAACAATATTGAGGAAAATTGACAAAGGTAATGCAACAAACCTAAGAAAAATGAAAGAAATAGAAAAATGAAAATTCATACCTATTTTAAAACGAACCTATTAATGGAAGAACGTAGGTATCTAGGAATATCCTCATTGAAACATTTCCCAGCTCTATGGCTCTAAATGATTTCAAACTTTGCTAGGACTCTCAAAACACCTTCTTTTGGAAAAAAGTGAACGAACTTTACAGACTATTTATTTTTTAAATAAAAAGTGCAATTGGGACTCGATTCTGACAGATGATTGGCAAACGTTATCCCTAAAATACTCTTGATGTTATTCTATTTTTTCCCTAAAACTTCCACTCGTCTGCCCTTCTATACGAGTTTGTAAAAGCATTTAAGTTTATAATCTCCACTTTCGTTTGGTTCGTCAACTTTATATATTTTACAGAACACAATGAAGCTTTGTTATAATTTTTATTATTTAAACCTACTTTGAAATCCTCGGATGATAGAATTTTGTTGGTAAAATAAAATTCTAATCATGTCAAATTCTGTTAGTTCTTACTTGGTAAAATAAAACGTGTCGCCTTAACTTCCCTGTTCCTTTCCAACGTGATAACTGTGTTTTTCACGCGGTGTGTCAGCCTCACTGAGATAATGCGATTTGTCAAAAAATAACGTAACCCACGTATGGTTGCCGCTCAAAGCGGAGCTTCGTAAATTTTGTAACGTTCAGCTCAAAGTTCCCGCAAAATACGTCAATCCGTCATGTCGTGCGCGTTGTGATTCGTGAGGCGACCGTATTTTTGCAATAATTATGTAGAAATTTAAGTCCGAGTCTACTAAAGTAGCGGAAGCATTGTTTTCACTTTCGGAATGTGAAAAATTTTTTGTCTCCAAAATCAAAAATTCCACTCGCATTTTGCGTTTTAGACCTTTCTGAACAATTTTGGTTCCGTGTCTGTCTGTGTGTCTGTCTGTCTGTCTGTCTGTCTGTCAGCAAATCCTTGTTACGGGCAAAACTACACGAAGTTATTGACCGATTTTGATGAAATTTTCAGGGATTGTGCGGGTTGGGGTGTAGATGGTCCCCTATAAGTTTCATGACCCCCGGATCAATAGTAGCCTCTGCGCATGCGCAAACGTGAAATCCTTGTTACGCGCATAACTCCGGGAGTTCTTGACCAATTTCGATGAAATTTTCAGGGATTGTTTGGTTTGATGTGTAGATGGTCCCCTATGAGTTTCATGATCCCCGGATTAATAGTAGCCTCTGCGCATGCGCAAACGTGAAATCCTTGTTACGCGCATAACTCCGAGAGTTCTTGACCAATTTTGATGACATTTTCAGGGATTGTTCGGGTTGGGGTGTAGATGGTCCCCTATAGGTTTCACGACCCCCGGATCAATAGTAGTCTCTGCGCATGCGCAAACGTGAAATCCTTGTTACGAGCATAACTCCGGGAGTTCCTGACCAATTTCGATGAAATTTTCAGGGATTGTGCGGGTTAGGGGTCCCCTATAGGTTTCATGACCCCCGGATCAATGGTAGCCTCTGCGCATGCGCAAACGTGAAATCTTTGTTACGCGCATAACTCCGGGAGTTCTTGACCAATTTCAATGAAATTTTCAGGGATTGTGCGGGTTAGGGGTCCCCTTATAGGTTTCATGACCCCGGATCAATAGTAGCCTCTGCGCATGCGCAAACGTGAAATCTTTGTTACGCGCATAACTGCGGGAGTTCTCGACCAATTTCAATGAAATTTTCAGGGATTGTGCGGGTTAGGGTATAGATGGTCCCTTATGAGTTTCATGACCCCCGGATCAATAGCAGCCTCTGCGCATGCACAAACGTGAAATCCTTGCCACAAGCATAACACCGGGAGTTCTTGACCGATTTCGATGAAATTTTCAGGGATTGTTTGGACTTATTAGGTATACTTTATAGTTTGTTCAATAGTTGAACATGCGTACCTATATTTTCTCAAGTTACGCTCCTGCATAACAATAAATTTACCCTAATTCAACATTTACTTCGCCTAATTGAACGAAGTTCTTTAGTCAATAATAATTTTCAATGATCTATACAGTTATGTTATGGATACGAGGAAGCTATGTGCCACACCCACTTGGCAGAGGTTTTTTCTTTCGGATCCTTGGAAACACCTTCCCCTATTCCCTTAGGGGGGAACACGCTTGAAGAGAAGGGACTTGCGGTATGATTTTATTAATTTAGCCCGAAGGGGTGAGCGAGGCCTTTTATTGAAGCTGGGGCGGATAACTTGTCAAGGCGTGGACGTGAATACGGGATATGGGCGATTGGTTTCTTCTGATTTGTTTGCCGGCTGCCCCTCGGGGTGTTGGCCCAATCCGGAACAATCGTCTGGAGCGAATCGTTTTCCCGCTTCCCATGTTCTCTACTTCCCTTCTTCTTTGCCCATAATGCGGTTCATAGCCAAAAGTTGTACTCGAGACTCATAATAATTGCATACAAATATTGCAAAACCTAAAATACCAGTAATTCGGTTAGCTACACTATGTTGAAAGGGTATGTTAGACATTTTTTAACGAAAAGCCAAGTTGGGTGGGCAGTATAGCAGCCACTGCTTCGGACTAAGTCACTCGCGACGAAGTTATGGAAACCCATTCCAATAAAAACGGAGTAATGTAGAACGTTATCTATGTTTCCACGAAAATAATGAGTACACAGTTGGATCGATTTCGACGATAAGGCCATCATCAGCAACATGAACTGAAAGTACACCAAAGATAGCTCATCTAATATGGGTCATGTTCCCAGAAAGGGCGAATCCGGACCTCTCGTTTTCAGAAAATCTAAACTTGAAATTGAGTTCTGGCAAAAATCAGGGGTCATCTTTACACTATGTGGATTGTATTTCAAAGGCAGGCCGCGCTGTAAGGCACCTAATTAATTATTTCAAATATTAATAATGAAAGTCGATTGCCAGACGAAAGACACCTCTAGCAGGCTTTGAGACAACAAATGTAATCGATTGATAACAAAAATTTGTCGGACCTGCACGATCACAAAGGAGTATTATTTAAAAGAATAATAAACCAAAAGGAAACAATGAGAAATATTTAGCAAAATTACTACTTGAAACTTGATAGAAGCACCTAGTTAGCAGACCGATACCATAGGTAATTATACTTCATTACTTTTCAAATAGGTAGGATGTTCTGATTTAATTATGCATTATTGTCAATAATTTAACTTGACTATATTATAGCTATGAAAAATACTACTATTGATAAATGACTTGAACATGGTCTTTTACCTGCCCATTTTCTTTTGCCTGCCCATATGGAGGGCAGGCCAAAGACACAAGACAGTGCTTGGAAACTTGTTTGTTTCACCTTTTCTCGGGTTCTAGTGATGCTTTTCAGCAAAACCACTATACAAACGGAACAAGCTCGGTAAACTCTACATTTTGAGACAAGAAAAAAGGAATAATTTCAATTTCTTACCGTTTCTCAGCTGGCAGACTAAAGAACGATGCTGCTTGGGAAACCACGTTTCTATAACTGAACTCCCCACCACACACCTCCAGATAAGATAACCTAATTATCCCCCTGATTATTCCCACCTTTTTATTTCATAACCAAATGTACAACCACACATAGTGTGGTGGAGTTAAAAGCACGGGAGATGAGAGTACGCCGCCAAAATACGAAAACACAAAGAAGGCAGACTAAAAACAAAAACCTCCGGACATTCGAATTTAAACTCCTTCTCGTTTTGTGAGCTTCTTAGAAAATCCGCGAACCTATTTTTTTTTTTATCTTTAGATATGTATTGAAGAATCTCCAGAATCCCGGGAACAGTTATTGTTATTATTACTGTAATCAGTGGTTCACAATGTTAGCGCAAAGTTGGAAAATTCATTTTAGGACAGGCAGACTACAGGACAATTCGCTGTTAAAATTTAAATTTAAGTATTAAATGGTATGTAAATGCATTATGTGTTGATTGCATATTGTAGAGCAAGATTGATAGTGTATCGAGAAACTACATATTGCCTGTTTGTCAGATAGAAAATGAAGGCATGATTGGACTCATTCAGATGACTTGCAAAGGCAGAATCACCTTTGTCGCCCCTGAAATCCTTTTCATGCTAATTTATTCGTTCCCTAAATGTCCTAACAGTTTGACCACAGTATTCAAGCCCACATGAACATTTTAGTTTATAAACCCCACTTTCATCCTGAACGTTAATTTTGTCCTTAACCGAACCCACAGAAGCTTTAAGATTATATTTATTCTTGAACCCAACATTGAAACCTAACTGCATACTCATTATTTCTGCGGAAATATAGACAACGTTCTATTTCACTCCGTCTTTACAGCCACTGCTTATTACTACATTTATTATTTTCGCATCCAATTGTCAATTTCACCACTAGCTTTCACCATAAAATACATTTTTATTATAGATAAAGTAAGAAAAATGACATCTTAGACAAATTAAAATCCGAAAAGGGTCACCAGCGAAAATTCACGTTTGGTTCGCAAGGAACGTAGATATTTGAAAGAGTGAAGATTTTTAGGATTTAAACCACTTACGAGTGTTGTTTCTTCTCCATATTGATCGTGTGTCTTGTGAGATAGGAAGCGATTGAGGAGTTTGACAGCATGATATCGAGCTGTGTTGAGAGTGTTAATTGAATATTGGAAAATGCCAGGCGATCTTTTCTCTCTCTCAGAACCCCATATCATTTGACTAATCAATGGTAAGTATCATTCTACCTCGACCGGACTTTGTGAGAGACCTCGGTGTGAACTTCGACAAGGCACTCATCTTTACATACCATATTGACTTTATTACAAGCGAGGCAATGAGAACACTCGGCTTCATCAAGCGCTCCTCCCATGACTTTTCGGGCTTGAACACACTGCTTCTTCTCTTCAACACATTGGTGCGCCCCACGCTCGAGTATTGGTCCACAGTATGGCCTCCCCTCTACAGTAACGCCAAGTCATCTCTAGAGAGAGATCAGCGGAAGTTTCTGTGCTTTTACTCGTACAAGCCAGGTACTCCGTGGGAATTATTTGATGTTGATGCAGCCATGAGCGCGAGTGGTCTTTTGTCATTGGAGAAGAGGAGGATGTTTGCTGATGCACTACTGATCTACAAGGTACCAAACAGTTTGATCGATGCCCCGCAGCTACTTGAAATCCTTAACTTTTACGTTCCAAATCATGAGACACGGAACACACCCACTTTGACCCTCAAGTTGCTGGCACGAATTATCTGTTTAACGCCCCGCTCGCCAGAATCCAGCAAAATCTTAATAGATTGGATATTGATCTCTTCGATTCTTCGCTCCCGAGATTTCGTCGATTGGTCCTGAGCAATCATCGCGCCCCTCAATGATCCCCTCAGGTCTCCAAAAATGTCATTCATTATACAAGCAGTCAAACAAGTTGTAATTCTAATTTTTCCTTTTACTTATATTTATACAATTAATTAATATTGAGATTATTTTTATTTCAAAAACTTTATATCATGTATTATTCATTGTAAATTTTTGTCAATAGTGCTACTGCCCGTTAATTTGTTGAATAAATAAAATAAAAAGAAAAATAAGGTATATTGATTAAATTAGTATTCCATGGCAGGTCGCTGCAAGCCATTTTACATCTCTTCTATAGTATTAACTGTTAATGCTGTTATTTTATTTTTTCTAAATACAGACGATTTCTTTGATGTTCCTTTTTTCAAAATTTGGTTCAATTCAGCCATTTTCCAGTCTTTAATAACCGGATTATGGTTAGTTTTTGCTATGTGTTTTGCAATGAGGTGGCATAAATTTGTTCTTGTGGTATTGTAGTGGGGACATCGAGACAAAACATTGAAATTGATATTGATGTCGATGTTTGAGTGTTGGCATCAATATGTCGTCCAATATCGGGTGTAAACATCGATATTATCGATATTTTCGATATCGGTGTCCTTATTAGTTAACAGCATCCTTATCACACGGTTTTGATGCAAAATCAACAGTTTTATTTTGTGACAAATGATAACTCATT
>JAVIWC010001481.1:0-27339 GCA_031894815.1 Creontiades dilutus
AGTCTCGCTATAGGTAGCAAAAGCTTTTTCGCTCTCTCTGAAGATTAAAATTATTTTTTGTAGATGTCACAGCCATAATCTGATCAGAGAAGGTAGCCAGGGGCCGAGGATTACTCCCAAACCACGCGATGCCACAACCCGCCCAAGTGTTGCTTCTCCAATCCCAGGTATGATAAATTGGTAATAGGTTATGATTAAAGATATCATAGGTTAAAGGGATTATGAATTAGATCTCACTAACAATGGTGAGACGCCATCAGGACCCATCCCTTTGACGCATCCTAACCATCCAACACCCCAAGTCCACAAAGACACACTCATTCGGGGTGATTGTTATATTTCCAGGGATATTTCCAGCATAGTGAGCACAAGGGCTATTTTCTGCTCTAATCAATCTATACTTAAAGCTGAAATTTGAATGGTAGCATGATATATGCATAAGGTTAATCGAATGCTTCAAACATAAAATTTTAAGGGATATGGGATGACCCACGGTCTGCAGTTTTTCGTGAGCTGTACTTCATGGAGTTATATTCTATTTATACAGTTTTTTATATGGCGATACAAAAATTAGAAAAATGAAGTCTGGTTTTTATTCGGTCCATCTTTGTTCAAAAGTAATAATAATAATTACATGTTCGGTTAAGAGGTTTTCCCTCTCAGTTGACAGGTATTGTTTTTTTAGGAAGGTACCTGCTATGTGTGGAATGAGAGCAGAGCTGGGTGTCCAAGTCCAGCGAACCTTGAATACTATTCCAGTGACCCAATTGACTGAGGTTCCATGAACGAGAATACAACCTGCCAGGGAGACACCGAGGAGGTGAAATCTAGAAATTAGGAAATATCGTTGGGCCTTGGGGAAGGAGGGATTCGCTACGGGTTGTTGAAAGTTTGGAAACATTTAGGCCTACGAATGTTTGTTGCCCACCTCCTCTACACCGGGGAAACGACGTGATTCCCCTCCGCTCGTTCCGTGTTCTTTTTCTCAATATCGAGGTTAGAGAACCCGTGAATAAATCAAATAGGCAGTCGAGACGGTAATGTATACAATATATATAATATATATTATATTGTTCAATATAAAGAAGCGGCTCTACAAGAGCATATAGAAATGTACAAATTTGTTAGCAACAATAAATCACAAAACAACACTAATTTTTATATTTCGGCTTTTAGCCTTTTTCAAAGTAAGAGAAGTACACATCAAATCAACAAACAAGCAATTATATTAACCCTATGAAAGTTGCCACCCCCATCACACAAAACAATCAATACCAAGAGCTCTTTCGATCAGGGGTCATCGTATTTGCAGTGAGAAGGAAGATAAGGATGTATTCTTGAACAACTTGGCTGATAAATTTAATACAAGAGGATACCCTGCGAAAATTCTAAAACAAAAAATTATCCCTTCTCACATTCAACACCACCCTACATCCTGAAATTCTATAGAAAAAGTTCAACTCACAACCACATTTTTTTCGGCATCGAGAGGATGAACAACATTTTAAAAGATCTCTCTACCCGCTCCTCTCATCACACCCAGGGACCAAAAAGGCTTTCTCTCAAGCGCCTTCATTGTCCTATCGACAAGGATCGTCTATTGGAAACATTCTGACACACAGACGATCCGATAGGTTTGACGAACGCAGAAGTAAGGTTTGTCCACTGGCTGTGGAAGAGGAAAACTTCACGTCCCCAAATGACCCCAACTTATACAGATGCTAAGGGATGGCAGATTGTCAAACACCTATGTGTGTGTATGAGTTGGTGTGTAAACAATGTCCAGCCTTATACGTTGGAAAAACGGAGACGGCGCTCAATCTAAGGAGGAGAATTCGTTTAGGTAAATAGCGGTGAAATGAGGCGAAGAGCGAGAGCGCGTTTAGGTAAACAAAACACAGCGCGTTTCGGTACGAATGTGATCAGGACTTATTAGGTATATTTTATAGTTTGTTCAATAGTTGAACATGCCTACCTTTATTTTCTCAAGTTATGCTCCGGCATAAAAATAAATTTACCCTAATTCAATATTTACTTCGCCTAATTGAACGAAGTTCTTTAGTCAATAATAATTTTCAATGATCTATACAGTCATGTTATGGATACGAGGAAGCTATGTGCCACATCCACTTTTTTCTTGCTACTCCTGCTACAAGTTTGTAGCGTTTACGCGCGATTTTTTACATCTGTTGTCAAGGTTATTGGAGTTTTTCAAATCTGTTGGGGTCTAAACAATTTCTCGAGAGCTAGCAGGGAATCACGGACAAAAAATGCCCGGACAAAAATCCTCGTGTGAAAAATGACAGAAATCTCTTATCGTCTAGTTTGCTGATCTGGATGCGAGCGTAGCGAGTAAAGTAATGTATACTTAGATCAGTTGGAAAAATAGATGCGTTACCTATATAGTTTGCTGGTCTGGATGCTCGCTACGGGCGCATCTCAAAAACAAAAAAATATCCTATACCAATCCTTTTAGTAAAGTATAGATCAGTTGGAAAAATAGATGCGTTACGTATTTTGTGATTCAACCCTAGTTTTCCGAAGTTGGGGATTTTTTGTCCGCCCTTGGGGATTTTTGTCCTGGGATTATTTGTCCGGGGATTTTTTCTCCGATTACCCTTGTAAGTTTAGTCAGAACAATGTTGTAGTTACTTATCGTCGTCTTTATGGGGTTAAAAAAAAATCCTCCCTTCAAGAATAGGCTAGAGAGCAATGAATTCTCCGAATTAGGTCCTTGATTGACAAATTTCGTGAGATTGTTGCCTCTGAAAACGTTTATTGGAAACGTTTATAAATAAACTGAGCAGAACTGGACAACTTGAGGCCAACAAACATAGTCTCTATGTTTTAAATTCTGAAAAAAACAATCGTCGCTTGTATTCGTATAAATCGCCGGTAACGCCAGTATCGCTGAAATCGCCTGACTCCCCATCATAAAGTTTGCGAGGAGTGTCTCGCCCTCGCAAGGATTGCCAACTGGTGGCGCTACTGTGGCCAAACGCTATTCAGTTACCTATGTTACTTATTAGCCACATCATCCCATGAACATTGATGAAAACAGAAAAGAGTTTTAGGTACCTAGCCGATTGTCAGCCAAAAGCTGGTGCCCGTATTAAACGTAGATAAATATAATTATATTTCCTCTTTTAATAAAATTATGGGTATTCCTGAAGAATCTGCTTACGGCGTTCGTTAGACAGACGATAGCGAGAAAACTATAGAACTCCGAAAAAGAAATCTCAAAAAGTGCGTGCTTTTCCAAGTATCATCGATTGCTTGTGTCCATTGAGCCCTGACGAATAATGCCCTTTACTGTACTAACAAACTTGGCTTTTACTTGCCAATTTTGGAAAATAAATTTCGAGTTCAACTTTTGACGTGTAAGTCTCTTTAAAAGTAAGTGCGAACCGTGTTTCTTCGAATCAAAGTGCGGTGCTCACATTTTGAAAAAGCAGTGGGAAAGGCGAGGTGCGAAGGCTAGAAGCTTGTCTCTTTGGCCGCAGTAGCGCCACCAGTTGGCAATCCTTGCGAGGGCGAGACACTCCTGTCCTTAGGTAATCGGTCTGTCTCTGTAGAACCGTGCTTAACTGTAGGGGACCAGATATTTGCCCTTCATGAAAAAAAAAAAAAAACCATTCAAACCTCGTCGGCTTACAAGTAAAATTCACTGGAAGTAATTTTTTGAGTTTATTTGCTACTTCTATTTTTTTGATTCCCGATCAATTGGGGTGGTCAGATTTGAAATCCAAGGAACGATTTCCTAGGAGAATTCAAAATAGTTTTTCACTAAGTCAGCATTAAATTTAAAAAGAAATACAGTCAGGAGAAGTTAATTAATTATTCATTGAAAATACTTGTAAAAGCGTATACCATTGAGGTTCACAAGGGAAAGAGTATGTACGAAAAGAGCATATACATTATGAACCAGCTGCAGAACAAAAGTTTCAACCCTCTATTCCAATTTCTTCCGATCATATATAGGGAAATTTCTTTCCCTGCATATAGTACTTTGATAAGGCAAAACTTTTGTATCACACTTTGACGCATTTGAGGTGGTTTATAAACACAGAATTTGATGCAAGAAATTTTTTTTTTTTTTTTTTTTTAAGGAAAAACCAACTTTACGGTGGACGAACATTGCAGTTTTGGAATCTAGGCACCTTGAAACGTAAAATGACAATGTTTGAGAGAAAATAAATTTTTTTCGATCCGATCACATAGACTTATTAGAATTAATAAGCCAAAATGAACTCAAATGGTAAAATTTATAGAACCTCGACAATTTTCAGCTTTTTCTTACGTTTCTGGGCCTAAATGAACCACAACTAAGAGAAATAAACTGGGTAGAATGCGAAAAAAATCGAGGGTTCGATTAAGGAAAGGATGACAGAATTCTTCTCTCAAATTAAGAAAGAAAAAAAAACCAGACAGAGGGAGATGACGGACGAAGCCGAGCCTTACCGAAGATGGACGAGCGCTTAGAGGGTAGTCCCACCACGATCGGACTCTAGATGCTCCTCCCCTCTACTCCGTAGGGCCGTTTTAGCAGCGACTGTACGTGTGCTTGGTCGAGATTCCTAGAGTTTGGGCCTACGTGGAGGGGGCAAGAAAGGTTGGGCCGGAAGTGGCTACCGCGTCCGGCGCTCTGATTGGCCGAGCCGAAACGGCGCAAAAAAAACGCAGGTTGACTTTTGGGACGAACTGTCATCATCCAAACTAAAAATAGATATTTGAGGCGGCTGCCAGGCTCGCTGTGGTGCGCACTGGGCCTACGCGCAGGCGGCTTCCCGGCAACCTTCCCGAGGGGAGCCTGCATGTTACTCCTGAATAAAACTACAACCTATCACATAGACTGTGATGTAATCATTGGAATTACAGGGGCGCCCACGGGTGGGGGGGGGGCTATGACGCATGCTGCGTCATTGAAATTCTTGGGGGAGTAAAGTGATTCTTTTAGGGAGGCATTCTAAAATATAATACATCACTAGATGGAACGTAAAGCGGGGCATTCACGGTCCGATTTTTCATCCAGCAAGTAGGAATAGTAGTCGGATTTATTTTCATTATTCACGCTCCAACTTGATTTCCAACTAGCGATCCAACTTCAGTCCTCGCTCTGCTTTCATCCCGAAAACTTTGTGAAAAACAAAAATGTATCGGGTGCAGGCAGTGGCGTAACGTTTTTCAGCGGGACCCTCCTCAAAATATTTTCAAAGCCCCTCCACATAATGTTTTTTTTTTGGCGAAGCGTGCATTTTTTCAACGGTCATCGTACAATACGCTACGATAACCTAACTAAAAATACATAATATGATATAACAATTTAACCCACCTTTACGATAGGGATGGGACATCGAAGCTTCAACATCGATGATGGCTACTACCGATCGCTTCTTGATAGTATTCTGAGGATTTTGTTTGTTCGCTTCAGCGTTTGTGAGTGAATATCCCATAAAGATGTCTCCAAGTAAGTGGTGGTGTTTTAAAAGAGCAACGCCAAGTCTGCCAGATGCAGCATGCCGGAATGAGCAAATTTTCAAAGTAACTCGTTTTGCAGGAGGAAAATTACGTAAAAACCGACAATTTTATTTTCTGACTTGTGATACCCATTTCTCATTTTAATTCCAAAATTTTTGAAACCTGAAGAATTTTTTTATTTTTTTGGCGAATTTTGCCAATCTACCTTGTTTTATAATCTTCAAACTGCTCTATTTTGAAAGGATTGAAATATTTCCAATCCGATTTTACCATCGTGTTCAGTGTGGAAAAAACTTTATAAAAGAGAGTCACCTGCTCGGGGGTTTTGGGCTAACTTTCCCCCATTTGAAATGCCCTAAATCTCCCCTTAGAGTGAAGCGATTGTGCTCATGTTCAAACATAGCCTTTTGGAAGCCTAGTTTTAATCTTAATTTTATCGCGAGTTATCGTCTGAAATGTGTTTTTGGTGTCTGACAGTGGATTCAGAATGCTTTAAAACGGATCTTGATGCATACATTTTAGTCTGAGAACAGTAAGTAGTTTCTTCTTCTTCGAAAATTGTCTAATACTACGGCAGTTGAAAGGATTTTTAATATTTCTCTTTTTCCACGTTAGGTAGCAAGCAGACTAGATGGAATTGTTTCTGTGAACCAAAGAGAAAACCAAACCGATGTTATCGGAGCCAACACATCGATATATTGATTTTATTGAACATGTGGCATCGATGGCAGAACATCATAATATCGAAGCAAAACATCGATATTTCGATGATGTCGATGTCCCATCCCTAGTACGCACCTTCGCAACTCTGACACCTTAGCTACTTTACAACCTTCCTCACCTGGTTATAAATAAAACCAAAAGATGATTGATCAATGAACCTACATTACCGTTGATGTTTATAAACTTGATGTTACCCAATAGAATTTTTCTGCGTATCGTTAGTTCCAGTTTATTCTTTAAAATTTAAAAAAAAAAGAATTTTCGTAGAGCGGGCCCGGTCCCGGGCCCCCTTGTAGCCCGTATCCCGGGCCCCCCGCATCGCGGGGTTTGCGGGGGTGCACGTTACGCCCCTGCTTTCTCCTGCAACTTATGATCCCTAAAATTTATTGATTTCTTATACACGACAACAATAACAGACAACACAAACTATTTTTAATATTTCGGCTTTTGCTTTTTTCAAATTGAAGAGAAAACTAATTTTGGTTTTTAGAAATTTAGACAATGATGTGCCGAGAGAAGCGTGCCATGGAGATGTGTTGTTGCCCAGCTAACGCCCGATGTTCAAACCCGGAGGATCATATGCTTTCAGAACATTTGCGTGGGCCCTCTCTGATTGAAGCAGTGCCAACTTATTATCTTCGGGTTTCATTCTTTTTAGGATTTTTAGGCCAAAACAGTCATCAAATGAAGCATCATGCGACGTGGCGGCTTACAGGCAGATCTTCGTTTTTCCTGACCACTGACGATTTGTGGTTATTCACCCTTAGATTGAGGAGAATTCGTTTAGGTAAATAGCGGGCAAAATGAGGCGAAGAGCGAGAGCGCGTTTAGGTAAACAAAGCACAGTTTCGGTACGAATGTGATCAGAGGTCAATAAACTAATACTAAATAAATGAATACTTGAAAAAAGTGGCTACTGTACGTTTTTCAAAGTAAAACCGACTTAAATGAATACTTGAAAAAAGGCTACTGTTTGATTTTTGTTCATGTAACTTGTTTTTTGACAACAAATACCACTACGATAATGGCAACATATTTTTTACATAATACGTTTTTATGAAAATTAACGGTGAAAGTATTAGGTCTTGCAATGTATAATCAATCAATAAACACCTACACTTCACCTTTCTTTCCTTTCCTTTCTTTCTTTACCCAAACGTGTTGTGGAAAGTTTCCCAAACAGATTGCCTTTCGCACGAATTTACCCAAACGAAACTCCCCCGTCCGCGGAACAATCCCTGTAAATTTCATCGAAATCGGTCAAGAACTCCCGGAGTTATGCTTGTGGCAAGGATTTCACGTTTGCGCGTGAGCAGAGGCTACTATTGATCCGGGGGTCATGAAACCTATAGGGGACCATCTGCACCCTAACTCGCACGATCCCTGAAAATTTCATCAAAATCGGACTATAACTTCCTGTAGTTTTGCCCGTAACAAGGATTTGCTGACAGACAGACAGACACGGAACCAAAATTGTTCAGAAAGGTCTAGAACGCAAAATGCGAGTGGAATTTTTGATTTTGGAGACAAAAAAATGTTTACATTCCGAAAGTGAAAACAATGCTTCCGCTACTTTAGTAGACTCGGAACTTCCGAGTCGTAAGCAAAAATCAAACCGATTATATACTCGTACCTACTGTTGGAAAACAAAATATTATTGGCATATGGAATGTTCGACGAATACGTTTCACGTGGATAAACATGAATATATAATATATTTAAACCGTATGTACCCAAGAAGCTATAGGTAAATGTATTTCGTATTTTCCCCTTTTTCAGTAGTTTTCCGAAGTTGGGGATTTTTTGTCCGGTTACCGAGGGTATTATAATAATTGTTATTCTTCTGGAATAAAATATAAATTCATTCATTCATTTGTTGGGATCAGCAGTACCCAGTGAACCGTCGATCCGAATATGCGCCGAGCCTCCGGTTGGATTCGGGGAACTGCGCCTCGGACCCCTTCAAATCCAAACATGAACCAAGAAGCAAGTCGACATTGTACCCTGCAGGTCTCGCTTCCGTAGAAACCGCCTAGCAACGGACCCTCATTTCACAACTTTTAGATTTCTTATTCACCTTCAACATCACCCGTATAACTTGTTAGTTTCAAATAGGATTACCAGATGAAAACTTTCAAAACCAGGACATCTAGCTTTAAAAAAAGGACAAACCAAGGACGCTTACTCGAAAAAAAGGACGATTACAAAACGCTGCAAATTCTTTCACTGGGGTTTATTATTCAATTGGCTTGCGTTCATGATTTGAATTTCTACTAAGCTTTGAGTGTGCGTGTTTCACAGGGTAGAGCGATTGTTGAATTTCAGGAGGCACACAAATATGATCAACTGATCAATCCAAATATGTAGGTATTTTTTTTGAGAACAGATTTACGTGCTCCATGCATATCTCCTGAAATTCAATAATCGCTCTATCCTGTGAAACGCGCACACTCCAAAGCTTAGTAGAAATTCAAATAATGAACGCAAGCCAATTGAATAATAAACCCCAGTGAAAGAAATTGCAGCGTTTTTTGGAAGAGGTACCTACTTCAGCAAGTAGTTTGGGCTCTTTCATAACCATTTTGTAGAAATCGCTAAATAGCATTTTTGTATTATACTCAAGAGCGACAATCCACTTAAATAAGCATATCAAACTGGCATTATCTCTAATAAGCGCTTTAGGAATTTTCGTAAACGATTGAGCAATGCAGAAAGTGTCACGTCCATTATGCCTTCCTATCGCAAAATATTCTCGCATTCGTTCTTGTTTGTCAGATATCTAATTGTCAAAGATAATAACTGAATTTTTATTCTGAGAAAATGAAAAAAATTACCAAGTACGTACATTGAAAATGCCTATGCTAATGTAGGTATGTACATACCTGTGAATGTATATTATGCACACAAAATACAGAACTTTGTAAATAACAGTAGGTATGATAATTTGGTTACTAGATTGGATAACATTATTTTTACTGCCTAATTGAACTGTGTTGAACTGCTGTATTTTTATATACCTACCTTATTACCATAATAATTATGATTTATTTACAATTATTGTAAACAACACTGTACATATATGTTTGAAGAATTAAACCATTTTGAATCGTCCATCTACCAATAGATCAACTGATTAACCCATTCTTCTAAGGAAATACTTTGAAACGGGATATGAATCGGGTACGGGTACATTATATGAGTGACCGGGTGGTCGGTGAGCACCCGTGACGTCACCGGTCTGAGATGGTCCGCGGGTGACCTCTACCGTGTAGTTAAGCTTCCGTGAGTTTATCCTTGAGCTCAACGCGGAGCGCCGGTGGAAGTGGTGATTCAGTGACGTCACAGGCCGGAGCCTCTCGTTACGTGGCCATTACCGCCCTGTGTAGCAGCCGGCCTCTACGTGACGGAGGCTCCGCCCTGGGTAGCAACCGCGTTTCTTCCCGCCTTCTTGGAAGCGCGTGAGGGGGACAAACTCAGCCAAAATTCTCGGAACTCAAAGTGCGTGTAGGGCTGCTGCGCACAAGGCCTGCGCAGTAAGACTTCCAGGATGCCAGTTCTCCGTAACCATTTCCCCCTCAGTCTTCCGTCGGTCGTGCTTGTGGTAGGTTGTGTGGTGCTGTGATCTTTCAACTGCAAAATGCTTGCAATTTGATTTTCCCTCGAATTCGGTACGCGTTTCCGCGATCGGCAGTGTAGGTCAAAGGCAATCGTTACGATGTGAAATTGTGTTGTGAATTGTTCATTTCCTCCTTGAAATCTTCTCTTCAACTATCGTCCATCATCGACATCACCCTCGTCACTTCAATTCGCAAGTAAGTAAACCATAAACATTTTAGCATCTTAGTAAGTTAAACATCGCAGTTCACCTGCGGAAATAGCTCAGATCAAATTTAAATCTAGTCAACGTATAGTCTTCTTCATCACTATTCAACTCCATTATTTCGTAGATCAACAAATCACACTACAACGGAACATTACATCACTCTCTTTCCCTGATTAGGAATCTGAGTAGGTACATCCATTAGGGGCCGCACCTGCCGACTTTTTTGGAAATTTAGAAAAATAAACTGGGGTGACCTATTTTTGTCATCGCTGCCCCGCCATTAGAGATGTTATCGATATTTCTGAAGTTAAATCGGAACTAGCTGATCCGGCAAACGTTTTGCCTTATGAATTATTTCTAGTCTAATATATGAAATTTCCATGTCATAATGTTGGTTACCGTACTTCTCAGAAACGAGAATAGGTAACACCTCCTTCATCAGACCGTCGCCATATTGAATAACCAGAAGTCTTCTATCCATATGGGCAGAAATGTGTTCCGTCTAGGGGTGGGACGTCGAAGGATAACATCGATATTTAAATCGATGTCGATGTTTGTGAGTGGCATCGATATGTCCTCCAATATCGCGGGAAAACACCGATATGTTTTCCATATCGGTGTCATAATTAGTTAACGGTATTACACGCTACTACCGATCGTTTCTTGTTAGTATTCTGAAGATTTTATTCTTTCGTTCAGCGTTTGTGAGCAAATATTCCATAAAGATGTCTCCAGGTAAGTGGTGGCGTTTATATCAGAAGACCAACGCCAAGTCTGCCAGATGCAATATCTGTGGGAGTGAAATTATGAGGAATATTGACGCAAAATCGACTATTATATTTATTGGGAAATGATCATTTCATAGGTTTTTCAACGTTGAAGAAGAAAGTAATAAATGTTCCAGTCATGCAGCATGACGAAATGAGCAAATTTTCAACGTAACTAGTTTTGCAGGAGGAAAAATTACGCAAAACCCGACAATTTCGTTTTCTGACTTGTGATACCTCATTTTAATTTCAAAATTTGGTAGAAGTTCAGAATATGGGGCCCTTCCTGATAAGACCGTCGTAACCGTCGAATTTCACACCTGAATTTATGGCTTTAAGAGTTGGACGCACAGGAGTCATGGCTTTTTCAATGACATCGGGGTGATCATTTGTAACTACTTCCATCATGATATCCGAAAAGTCCGCCACAATTCCCTGTTTTCTGGGTTTTCTCAGGCGATCTTGTACATCCTTGACTGGATCTGATCGGAAGACATCAAGTTTTGATCTTATCTCCCGATTCAAAAACCGTTTTGCTGGCGATTCTCCCGTGGTGACGTTTGGAGCTCTCCTGTATGAATATAAAAAAGAGTTTAGGCGATGTTGAAGTGATCCAGGAATGTTTTTTAGTGATTTTAGAGTTTTTTTCATTGTGTAAACATAGCGCTCAGCTTGCCCATTTGAAGCTGGCCGAAATGGTGCACAAGTGATGTGTCTCACAGCGTAAAGTTTTAGGAACTGTTGAAATTCTGAACTGGTGAATGCTGAACCATTGTCCGACACCAAAACTCGGGGTAATCCGTACCTTGCAAAGAGAGATTCTAAAACATTGGTAGCTGCTGCAGTAGATGTTGATGCCACTATAAAGACCTCTACCCATTTTGAGTGGGCATCTACAATTATTAGGAAGGTATGGCCCATGTATGCAGCAAAATCTATATGTATTTTACGAAAGTAACTACAAGTACAAGTTGAAGGAGCACATCCTGCGATGCCACCTCAAGAAACAAAAACCTTCATCTTTTACAGAAGAACGTGACCAACTGCAGCCCTCTAAACCCAAGTAGGTACATACCACAGTTGGGCAAAAATTAGTTTCGAAACTAAAAACTAAAACTGAAACTAAATTAGTTGAGTTTCAGAAACTATTAGTTTTAGTTTGACATCAGAAACTAACTTTGAAAATAAATTAGTTTTAGTTTGAAAAATGAAACTGAAACTAATTAGTTGCGAAAATTAATTTCCAAAGTTCAAAATAAAAACTAAAATAGTTTTAGTTTTTAGTTCCAAAAAAGAACTAGGTACAAGTAAAACTAAATTTGTCGTTTTCAGCTGGACTTTAAACCAGGTGTTGCAGGATGGCCGGAGGGGTTGCAGATGGACAGAATTAGAGCACTAAGTTCCCAGTTTAGGAGTCGAGAAAACATTTTGTCTTAGAAACTCTATCGTCCGTCATGTAAATTTTGACTCTGAATCGAAACCATCATTTAGACGGGTTTTCATGTCAACGCGGCCAGGATTTCGTGAGAGGAGTGATTGAAATGACTAGCTAAGCCCAGATTGGTTTTAGATGGGTTTTGAGCTCAGCTTGAATAGTTTTACCTGAATAAATAATTGACAAACTACAAAAAATGTGTAAACTATTTTTCTTCTTCTTCGTCACCTTCCATTCTTTTTCAACTTTTCTCTCCTCACGGTTAATCATTGGTTTTTGACCATTTTGCTCCCCTACCACCGCTCTTTCGTGGAAAACGGGTTACGCTATTCAGTTACCTATGTTACTTATTAGCCACATCATCCCATGAACATTGATGAAAACAGAAAAGAGTTTTAGGTACCTAGCCGATTGTCAGCCAAAAGCTGGTGCCCGTATTAAACGTAGATAAATATAATTATATTTCCTCTTTTAATAAAATTATGGGTATTCCTGAAGAATCTGCTTACGGCGTTCGTTAGACAGACGATAGCGAGAAAACTATAGAACTCCGAAAAAGAAATCTCAAAAAGTGCGTGCTTTTCCAAGTATCATCGATTGCTTGTGTCCATTGAGCCCTGACGAATAATGCCCTTTACTGTACTAACAAACTTGGCTTTTACTTGCCAATTTTGGAAAATAAATTTCGAGTTCAACTTTTGACGTGTAAGTCTCTTTAAAAGTAAGTGCGAACCGTGTTTCTTCGAATCAAAGTGCGGTGCTCACATTTTGAAAAAGCAGTGGGAAAGGCGAGGTGCGAAGGCTAGAAGCTTGTCTCTTTGGCCGCAGTAGCGCCACCAGTTGGCAATCCTTGCGAGGGCGAGACACTCCTGTCCTTAGGTAATCGGTCTGTCTCTGTAGAACCGTGCTTAACTGTAGGGGACCAGATATTTGCCCTTCATGAAAAAAAAAAAAAAAAAAACCATTCAAACCTCGTCGGCTTACAAGTAAAATTCACTGGAAGTAATTTTTTGAGTTTATTTGCTACTTCTATTTTTTTGATTCCCGATCAATTGGGGTGGTCAGATTTGAAATCCAAGGAACGATTTCCTAGGAGAATTCAAAATAGTTTTTCACTAAGTCAGCATTAAATTTAAAAAGAAATACAGTCAGGAGAAGTTAATTAATTATTCATTGAAAATACTTGTAAAAGCGTATACCATTGAGGTTCACAAGGGAAAGAGTATGTACGAAAAGAAATAATACCTGTATATTATATTGAATTACACAGCCCCTCCCCCCCATGTAGGTTAGTACACCCTCCCCATAACAACAATTTAAAAAATACTCCTACCTAAGCACCCCTTATTTCATCTAAAACTAAGCACAGACAATATTCGAGCACTCTCATCGTCACTTATACATTTTCAGTTTAGAAAACAATCCATATTTAAATGGATTACTAGATCTAGTGATGTAATAAATTTTTGAATGTCGTCACGTTAAACACTGTTTCAATCAAACCCCTGTGGGCACCCCTGTATAAATCTTGCATCTCCCCATTTGTAGTACCTAATTATCTACCAAAATCATCGCTATTTATCACCATACAGTTCACTATAAATCAGCACTCAATCACGCTCGTACATTATCTTGGTCCTTACGAGTTGAATCGTATTGATAAATCAGTAAATTGCACGATTCTGACTATTAACGGAATTTCTGTTGACTCTTTATAGTCGTTAATCAAGTCATTGTTTTAAGGTTGAATTGGTCTAATGTCTCCTAAAATCGTCCGGTAACTTGAAAACCTGATTGGTCGGTTTATTGTAGGAGGCGGTAAGGAATATGTGAGGGGGGGGGGGGGGGGGGCGAGAGCGATGAGGGAAAATGCGGGAAATGACGAGCGGGAACCGGCGATCTCACACGAAGTGCGAGGGCTGGTAAAATTAGGGCCAATCATAACGAATTTCATTGTTGAAATTCGTGATGAATGTTATTTATGCAACCGTACTTCGTATTTTCGTACACCGCGTAAGTTCAAGACCAAAACGATTGGAATATTTAGTTACTTTTTTTTTGAGAGAGAAAAAACATTTATTGATCATTATATGGGGTGGAATGTTGGGTTAGTTGGGATTTGTGAAAAGTATAAATTAATATGCCAAAAGCTCAAAGTGGTATGCCAGAAGTAGAAAATGAGTCGCCAAAAATTTAAATTGAGATGCCAAAATATTAAAATTAATTTGTGCCAAAGGTTCAAATTAATTTGCCAAAATTTTCAATTTTGATAATATGCCAAAAAATTGTAATTGATTTTGCCAAACTAATTTTACCTATTCTTATTATTTAGAAAATAAATTTTTTTGTCGAAAAATTGCTACCTAGCTAACAATTGACTATTTCTGGGCACACAAAGTTCTCAAATTTCAAAACAATGTATCGACATTTCACGAGAATCCAGTCATGGGAACAGAGATGACGATAATCATCGCAATTAGGTGTTCGTCGTTAATTTGTTATCAGAATATTTCTGGTTTATCGCTTCATGGCCTCTAGCATTGAGTTAACTTCACAGAACACAGTTTGGGAAATCGATGTGTTTCTTTGTAAATCGTCATCTAAATCTATACTCTAGTTTTGAGGTAAATTTAGTTGATTTTTGGGTTTAGTTAGGTCATGGTTCACTATACTAATAATAAGGGCGGGGGGGGGGGGGGGCAAAAAGCCCAAAGATAAAGTTTGCGGGGGGGCCCGGAAAAAACTGTTACGCCACTGGGAGAAAGATTGTCTGTTATACCATTTGTCGTGGTATAAGAAATCAATAAATTTTAGGGATCATAAGTTGCAGGAGAAAGATCACACGAATGTGTGTGTGTGTGTGTATGTGTGTGAAAAAATGTGTGTGTGTGAGAGAGAGATGACCTATTTTATTCCGTGGATTTTGTCTTAGAATGGTCTGAAACGGATTTGCTGTCGCCAACGGGAATTACATTATAGAGGTATTTCGTAAATTTTGGAATGGCTGTCGGCATCAAAATGAGTTGCACTCATCAAAATTATTTGATTATTAGTTTATTAAATATTATTTTGGAATTCAACATCCAAATAAAGATATAATAATAAGAGGTGTGACAGATAATAGGAAGAAATAGTGGGAAAAGAGAGTTTGCCACATGTTGGTATCAGAGAACATACCCACCGCATGGAAGTGGAAGAATCGAAGACATCACGAGAAAAAGTTAATGAGTTAGTACAAAAGGCAAAGGAAAGCATATATATGCCATATATGGAGGCTGGTTAACGGGAAAAGAGGCATTGAACGTATCATAATATAGAATTAAATATATATATACGTATGCAGTAGTGAGATTAGTCTTGAATCGGTGTATCATTGGTAGAATTAAATTGCTATAAATTTTATAGCAAAGGCCCATATCATGCTCCAAGTTGGAGCCTCCGACTATGGTTCAGTTATCATTGGCTCGAATTTCCAGATCCATGCCATTCACTGTGGTTGGTGTCGATTACTTAGGTCCACTGTATGTGACTGAATAAACAGTGCAAAGTAACGCCAAGAATTGGATTTGTTTATTCACCTGTCTATACATTTATGTCACCCAGCCCTTTGTGTTTTCATTTGTCTAGGATTCCAGTTCTATGAAATTTGAAAGGTAGACAGATTAATATTGTAACTGAGGCTAGCCGTTCGAGATGGAAATGATATCATGGACCAGATGTACTAGTTTCAGGCCGTTCCACCGCTGAACTAGGTTCCATGTTGTAACGTCTCATCTCTAACAAGCGGGTTAGCACCAAAGCTGACAACAAAATGTGACAGATTTTTAGTAGAAAATCGCTTGTAACAGTTGTTATTTTCTAAATAAAGTGTCACGTTAAAGAATTTATGTGAGCAAATAAAACTACTTTTCTAAAAATAATACAAACAAGTAAAATACGACTGTCTCTCTTTGTGTGGCTATCGTCGTCATAGTCTAACACTAGGGGCCCCGAAAATGTTCAAATGTTCTTCATTAGAATCAGTTTTGAGGTACCTACCTAATCTGAAACAATTCCTGGGTTTTATCATTTAATCGAACTGTGATAGATGGCTATACCCTTTTGAAGCTAAAAACACAAAATTTGTTGGACAGTTGGGTGGCTGATTCTACGTCACCGTTTGAAACTGCTGGAAATACGATGAGGATGAAGCAAACAACAAAACAAAATCAAGCTAAAAACCGCTGAGGGAAGAAAATTATTTTAAAACGCAATCCACTATTATTATTACCAAGTAAATGAGTAGCAATATTACTATTGCTACTCATTTATTACCAATAAGTAGTAATAACATTTAATGACATAGCATAGAAGGGCGCCTTACGAGAAACTTGAGTTATCCTGCAAAGTAGTTGTGCATTGCGGTAGGGCATAACTGCTAGGGTGAGTTGGCTACACCATCCATTTCACATTGATCTATGCATCTACGCTGTTGTGGTATTCTATTCAACATATGAAATGTTGAGTTGGGTTGCGTAAGTCCAAAAACTCCTGCGTCCATTTCTATGAAGGTGGGCGCTAGTTGGCGAGCAAGTTCCAGGGATGGTTTTAGGTCCGAGTTTGGAAACTCATGTACGTTGGGTATTTTCTTTATTACAACATACAACGGGTAATTTCTTCAAGTAATTGAGAAAATACTTTATAGGATTCGAGAAACCCAGTAAAACGAATTATGAGGTACAGCTGCACAAGAAGCAAGTACATCGAAAGTACTTGCCAAATACAGTTACAAGCATATGCAATTACTTTTTTAGTACAGGTACAATTGTACATGTATTTACGTGTGCTTGCAATCCCAAGTACATGTATAAGTAGGACCACCATTTGTACAAGTAGAACAGTATCAAACGCTAGTAAAACCTATGTGTAATTGAATTAATAGTGCTTTTATTGTCAAATTCAAAAATACAATTCTGACTGGATACCTATTAATTTCTGTTTTTGATTTATTGCAATTAGTGAATAGTAGTAGCTCAGTGAACATTTTCATGCGAACAAAGTTTTAGCAAATTAGAAGGATTTTTAATTAATTGATAAACTTGGTAAATTAATAAATATGATAATATTTTATAATCGATTGTAATCGATTGTAATTGCCCTTGAAAAAAAAAAATTCTAACCCCCCCCTGAAAATTTCATGGTTTAGTTTTCAAAGGGTGTAGAATCCAGATCTGCAATAACAATTTTTCCGTCGGTCCGCCGTACGCCGTACGCATGATTTCTCCCAAACGGCTGAAGCAAAATATCTGAAATTTTCAGGAAACATCAATATTGGTCCGACAACGCGGCAATTCTTCAGCCTCCCTATCACTCTCACTTAATTTAAAGTGACTTTTAAGGGTTGTATACGTTTTTTAAAATCCCTAAAAACCACAAAAAAAGTCAAGGCGGTTTAAATTTGGACTTTTTTGAAGAACTTTCCATGAGGAATCGAATGAGCCCCTCCCCAGGTCCGTAGCTCAAACCAATCCCGATGTAGGGCCCGATTTATGGTGCCAATATTTGCTTCCACATTTATTACATCACTAGGTTACTGCGATCAAAACAGACACAACAGGGGTTTTTTTTTTGTTATGATCGCAGTAACCTAGTGATGTAGTAAATGTAGATACTGGAGTGAACTCCTAAAAGGGTTTATAGCCGACACACGAGTTGAAGCATTCTGATATGCATGAAACGCTGCAAATTCTTCCATTGGGGTTTATCATTCAATTTCACTAATTTGGCTTGTATTCATGATTTGAATTTCTACTAAGCTTTGGAGTGTGCGTGTTTCACAGGTGATAGAACGATTATTGAATTTCAGGAGATATGCATAGAGCACTTAAATCGGTTTTCACCAAAATATCTATTTGGATTGATCAGTTGATCATATTTGTGAGCCTGTATCATCAGGAGTGAGTCGAGAGACCATCTCATTCAAAGAATAATGGATTGCGGAGATCAAATGAAACATAACAGGCGAGAGCTTCGAAGTGCTGTTGGACGCACAAAGGGACACATTTGTGCATTTAACAAAATGGAGGACATTTTAAAAATTTAGTATGATTATGTACCAGAAAATGCTCGCACAAATTCAAAACTACACCTTAGAAGATAAAACAGTTTAATTTTGTTGGTAAAAATGCCTACCTATTTGAAACCCATTACCAAGCGTCAAAAACCTCGACTTGCTTCGCTGTTTTTTGCACTCTAACAACATTTTCCCGACTAAATAAAATAGTAAAAATTGTTTTAGATATACCTTTCGAAAGGTCACTTCTTGACGCACTTTTTAAGCTACAGGGACCTGTTCAAATGCAGATTAGTGTGGAGTATTGAACGTTTGGAAGGCCTTATTTTTTGACATTTTCTTGAAGTTTGCTTTGTAGGATGATTTTTCGCCAACTAGATGTAAGCAAAAAACGCTTGAAAGATAAGAAATTTAACGCTTTCCAACGGTATCCTCAAATTTTACTTTACATGATACTATATGAGAGTTACAGTTGTTTTGATGGGACAAGGTCGAAAACACGAAAAAAATCTTAGAAGTGAAATAACTCAAAAACTAAGCGAGATAAAAAATACTGCGAAGAGACACTTATCGTTGGTTGTAGAATACATGGGTGAAGTACTGCAGTCTGCAGACCTTATCTGATACACTCTGTATAATACAGGATGTCTATAGGGAGCGGCCGATTCCAGAGACACTCGGATTAGAACATGCCGGAACCGGATTGATTTCAACAAAAATAATTTCTTTTTATTTGTCACTGACCAGATTTGCTCACGTTTGCATTTTCATTATGTTAACATCATGTCAGAATAATATCACTTATTAGTTATATAAAAACTAGATTGTGATATAGAAATAAAGTCTTCAAAAATAAATTTAAAAAACTCGGCACTGCTTCGCCCCCTGCACCCCCTGATGGTTTCCCCTTAAAGCCTAACGGCTATAATGTGATGTACCTTGAAAAGGTTTTTGCTCTCTCTCACTGTATTATATAAGATAGCTTTTCGTAACACTCACTGTATTGTGCTCGTGTTATTAAAGATCTGACCCCGGTAACTGGCCTGGAACTTTTCCAATCTATCCTGAATCTTTCCAGAGACCCCAAAACGATCTGGGGAATTCGAGAATATGGTTGCCCTAGAGAGTACCCTAATATGGTTGCGAGAGATGGTTGCCCTAACCAAGGGTTCCGCTAAAGATTTTTTCGAATTGAATCTAATGGCTTATACACCTTAGGGAGGAGGATCGTGCATCGATGTGATCTTCGCTCGGGGCATGGATAACATGACTCCAAAGATGACCCATCACAAAAGATTATTGCCCATAACTTGTAATGATGGTACGGAACAAAATACTCTGCAAATTCTTTCCCTGGGGTTTTTTATTCAATTTCATTCATTTGGCTTGCATCCCTGATTTGAATTTCTACTAAACTTTGGAGTGGGCGTGTTTCACGGGTGATAGAGGGATTATTGAATTTCAGGAGATATGCATAGAGCACGTAAATTGGTTCTCAACCAAAATACCTATTTGGATTGATCAGTTGATCGTATTTGTGTACCTCCTGAAATTCAATAATCGCTCTACCACCTGTGAAACACGCACACTCCAAAGCATAGTACAAATTCAAATCATGAATGCAAGCCAAATGAATAATAAACTAATAAACCCCAGTGAAAGAATTTGCAGCGTTTTTTTCATTGAACCTCAATACCCCCCCCCCCCCCCCCCACAATAAAAACCTCTATAATTTATCAAGTCACTTTGGCACTCGTATTGCGTCAAAACTTCCCCAAATTCAAATTTAAAAGATGTAGCCAGAGGTAGACTGATGAAGAGGAGGGACACAAATTTGATCAACTGATCAATCCATTTTATTTTGGTTGAGAACCGATTTAGTAGAAATTCAAATCATGAACGCCAAATGAACAATAAACCCCAGTGAAAGAATTTGCAGCATTTTTCAAAACTTCATTCGAAGAATCCGAGGGATAAAAGAAACATTGCTCTTTAAAAAATAATTTAATACCATCAGAAAATGGTTGAAGTTAACCTATTAATCCTACCTTATTATTACCTTTGCGTAATTGAATATAACTTAACACTTTACGCTCTAATAAAGTTACAAAAGCAACAGAAATTAAAATAAAAATCAATAAAATTAAAAAATTAACATATAAAAATTACTATTTGTATTATAAATTACATAAATAAATTCTAAATTTATTACATTTTTCCTGCCAAAATAGTATTTAAAATAACCAAATTAAAAAAATTATTCCTAAAATTTGGTCCTTTCGTACTAAAATTTCATATCAGACTAGTAAAACTGAAAGAAGTCGCGCCCACAATGTGTTCCCAAAATCTATATCTGATATACAGTAAGAATGTATTTATTTTTTAGCAAAATTGATCTATTATTCATTTTGTTGAAGCTCTCTTGAAAATCATTGAAATCATCATTGAAAATAAACCGCTATAGAATATAATGCTATACCGCATTATATACCGCTATATGAAAATATAATCTCAACAAAAGCAGGTTATCCTACAAAGTGTGAACAAACATTAACGCGCTTACGCGATTGCGACGAAAACCAGACCACGCGGCGTGAGCGTTTGCCGCACGGTGCCGCGCTGTTACGTCTGACACATCCATAGAATAGCATTGTTTGACAGCGCCCACAGATCGCGATGGGCCAGCTCGCTCGCGTTCGTTTTCCACGTAAGCCAAAACACAGCGTGTGGTTTCAACGACGCCTGCGCCTTCGGCACGCGATTCCTTCATGTACCTAAACAGGCGCGAGCCGCGCCGCCCTGTGGAAGAGTTTTCTCTCAAGAAGCGCGGCGAGGCAAGCGACCAGCGCCGCTGACCCAGCGCCCGAGAACCTCGGTTCCAGCTTCAGTTTCGATCACGTCGTGCGACAGTACATGTTCAGTTATCTTCAATGCATTTCTACAATATGGGCATTAACTTTCATGCGTTTGCGCCAACATGACTCACGCTCGCGTAGCTGTCTATTGACCGCCCTTGCTTTTTCAATGGTTATCTTGCATGCGTTCATGCATCATCATCAAATCATGAACGCAAGCCAATTGAATAATAAATCCCAGTGAAAGAATTTGCAGCGTTTTTTATTGAACCTCAATACCCCCTCACAATAAAAACATCTATAATTTATAAAGTCCTTTAGCACTCATATTGCGTCAAAACTTCCCCAAATCCAAATTTAAACGATGTATCCAAAGGTAGACAGATGTAGAGGAGGCACACAAATATCATAAACTGATCAATCCAAATAGGTGTTTTGGATGAGAACCGATTTACGTGGTCTATGCATATCTCCTGAAATTCAATAATCGATCTATCACCTGTAAAACACGCACACTCCGAAGCTTGATAAGATTCAAATCATGAAGGCAAGCCAATTGAATAATAAACCCCTGTGAAAGAATTTACCTATATATTATCAGCGTTTCATGCTATCAGAATGCTTCAACCCGTGTATCGGCTACTAACTACACTACAAGTATCCACATCGGCTATCACTCCAGTATCCACATTCACTACAACTCGACGCTATCGGCATCACTAGGTTACAAACAAACAATAATAAACCAAAAAACGCAAATGTTGGCACCATGAATCGGGTCATACATCGGGAATGGTTTGACCTACGGACGTGGGGAAGGGCTCATTCGATTCCTCATGGTATGTTCTTCAAATAGGTAAATATTTAGGCCGATTCGACTTGCTTTGAGGTTTTTAGGGATTTCACAAAACTTTGACAGCCCTTAAAGGGCACTTTAAATTAAGTGAGAGTGAGAGGGAGTCTGAAGAATTGGGGCGTTGTCGGACCAAGATGGATTTTTCCTGAAAATTTCAGATTTTTCGCTCCAGCCGTTTGGGAGAAATCGTGCGTACGGCGGACGGACGGACAAAGTTTTATTGCAGATTCGGATTCTACACACTTTGAAACGTAAACCATGAAATTTTCAGGGGGGGTTAGAATTTTTTTTCCAGAGCGATTACAATGGTTAATTATTGAATAATAAACCAAAACTAAAGCAAAATGACGAAAAATATTTAAATATATATTTTTTATCAGCCTATTACTAAAAAAAAATTGTACCATGTATGAAATAGGCCATTTAATAGTTGAAGTTCAAATTTATACTGAAAATTATAGTTGCACTTCATCAAAGTTTGCTAAAATAAATAGCTTTGTTGTCCATAATAATTCGTTTTTAAAAATGTTCAATAAATCCAAAATCTTTGATTGAATAGAAGAATATCTTTTAGATCTAGTATTTTATCAATAAAATTAATAGTTAGTCATTTTTTTTTCGTATATAGTGCTAAAATTTCAACTCAATGTAACACATATAGACAGCCCAGAGGGGTGTAAAATGCCACCACGAACATTAGAGTCATTGGGGGACAACTGAGAATCTCTTGCTTGGATATGGTGGAGGATCAAAATGTAGATCTGGACAGGATTTTTCCAAAACATCAAGACGTTTCGGTCACGTGACACTCTACCGCCTGTTTTTTCCCCATGTCCTCACCTCCCGCTATCACTCCTTCACCATCAGGAGTGTGTCAAATAATACCACGATAATTATTAGGCATTGAATGACGATAGAGAATCAGTTGGTTACATGTCGTTGGAGGTCAAAATGTGAAGAGCATCGTGGGTTTACCAAGGAAAAAGGATGGAGTGTTTTCGGCACAAGACACTCCGCTCCGCTCCCTCCTCCCGCCGTCCCAATGTCACCACCCGAGGGGTATCAAATACAAACTCTTATAATTGAAAATCACCTCGTCAGACGTTGAGGAAGATCAAATTGAGTGGATCAGGGACGATTTTCCAAAACGTAGCGTTTTGGTCACATGACCTCCCGTCCCATCATAACCGGTGGCTTAACCACTGCCCAGGGTGGTATCCAATTCCAACTCAATCATTAGGGTAATTGGGTGACAATGGAGAATCATCTGGTTACATGTCGTTGAAGATCAAAATCTTCGTGGATCTGCATGGAAAAACCTCAAGATATTTTGGTCACGTGAACCTCCGTCCTGCCGCCCGGTAAACGGTAACCTCCAGGGGTGGATCGCACGCCACCATGATCACTAGAGTGGTTGACAACTGAAAATCACCTCGCTGTATGTGGGAGATCAAAATGAGTAGAGCAGGGCAGATATTCCAAAACGCGACGAAGTACAGTCACGTGACCCTCCGCCGCTCCACTTCTCCCTCCTGCTATATCACTACTATGGGGGGGTGTGCATCAAACTACACCTCGATCATTAGAGTTACTGTGTGACAATGGAGAAGCACCTGTTGACATGTCGTTTAAGATCAAACTTTGAAGATCATCGTGGATTTTCCGTGGAAAAAGGACGAGATGTTTTGGTCACGTGACCCTCCGCCCCGCTCCCACCACCCGCCGCTGCTACGTCACCGCCCTGGGGTGGGGGCCATCGACTCAGCGCGCGCTCCGCTCGCTCTCGGAAATGTAGGTCTCCTCGGGACACCGGCCCAGACTGGTTGCGTTTCCACCGACGTCCCGTTCGTGCGGACTTTTTCCCCCAAAATCTCCCCACAAAACAAACCCGTATTTCAAAACTTCGATCTCAATTTTCAGTGTAAACCTCATTCTAAAACCTGTCAAATATTGAGTTTCGCCCACGAAAAAAAAGAACTTCCGCGAATTCGCATTGCTTTGATTTTATACGTGCTATGTGATACCACGAAGTGTTAAAAGTTCCCCCCTCTCCCCTGTTTTGTTTTCATACCCCGCTTTGTTAATTCGGAAATTTCATCGAGTTTCGTTCTACCAAAAGTGACGCCCAAAATAACCCTAGTGCAGTGTGCCGAAGTGAATATTTGTGGGCCATGGCCTACAAAATTCGGGAGGAAATCGTCGGTAAAAGGTTCCTCTCAGTGAGTGGTGTGAAGCTGAAATGTTCAAAATTGAGTGAATTGTGTTGGAGAGCTGGTGTCATCAGAGCTGCGACGCACAGGGATAATTTCCATAAAGATCTACAGGTACCAAACTAAATCAAATTACCACTACACCATTATAGTCTTTGATTATAATAATCATTACATTACAATCATTATATCAATTACAATTATTATAATGGAATAACGAATACTAAGACAATTTAGGAGTGTCACGTATTCTGACTTATTGGTTGCTTGGGGTGAAGGTCCTAGACCATAAACAAGTTTCCCTTGGGCCGAAACAAAACCCGTTGATTCTTGCAACATTGTGGACTGCCTACTTCGTCTTAAAACTGAATAATCGGTAGAAGTCGAGAATAGGTAACCCCTCCACTATCAGACCGCTGACATTTTGAAAAACCACATGTCTCCTATCGATGTAGGTAGAAATGTGTTCTGTCTAGTTTGCACAACAAAAAATATCCTACATCCATCCTTATAAAAATCCTTATAAACCCTTATAAAAATCCATCCTTATAAAGTGTATATCAGTTGGAAAAATAGATCAGAATGTGTTAACAGCTGTGTCTCTGCGTATTAAAAAAACTTTTATCGCTATAACGGTCGTGAAAATCATTCCATAATACATGGCAGTGCTATCGATGTATTATCCTATATATATCGATGAAAGTTCACATCGATTCATGTTCATATGAGCCTGATAAGAGTTAGGGGTTATCTATTCTCTACTTCAGCGGAATAATCTTTTAAATAAGTGTTTTACCTATTTAAACACTTTATGCATGAACCCAATCTAGTTAGAACCCAGTCTTTGCATTATGACGTTAATAATTACATAATAATCAATACCAAATTGTTGAAACATAACTTCTACCTAAATTTATCGGTTATTTGGTATCTTCATAGGGCCGAACACTGCTGGTTAATGCATAATGCCCCATAAAAACTAAGTAAATATAAATATCCAACCTCGAGAGGTTTCTTTCAATTCTGAATTACCGGACCAAGAGGTTTCGATGCTTATCACGTCCTTATGTCTAGAAAAACCACTCAGCGTTGCTCTCGCGCTATCAATCGTGCCGATTGTCCTGCACAGTCCTGTGCAACACACGGGTGATCGACCTATCTCGATCGATAGAATGTATACTGATCAAAGTATATTTCCTTTAATCATTTTACTCTTGGACCGTAAAACACGGAAAAACATTCGAATATGGTGGAAGTTGCCAATCACGCTCAACTGGCTCGGAACCGAATGGAAATGTTCAGTTCATGACTTTAATTTATTCATGTAAATAAATATTTGTCATCACGATTTTCCTTCTAACGCTTGGTCTAATATTCAAGGTCTTCCCTGTCAGAAAGGCGCTTTATTAAATTTGATTGAGAGCAGCGACAACCGTTAACCGATTTCCATGATTCTTCAAGGGAATTTTCGTAACAAAGCAGATCAAAGATTGGATAAGAACAGCACTTTTTAAACGCGGGAAATTACTCTATGTTCAGAAGATGTACCTGGAGAAACCTGCTAACAATTTATATTTTTTGGCGGAATGTAACTAAAAACCACTGGGGTTTATTATTCAATTGGCTTGCGTTCATGATTTGAATTTCTAGTAAGCTTTGGAGTATGGTGTTTCACAGGTGATAGAGCGATTATTGAATGTCAGGAGATATGCATGGAGCACGTAAATCTGTTCTCAACCAAAATACCTATTTGGATTGATCAGTTGATCATATTTGTGTGCCTCCTGAAATTCAATAATTGCTCACCTGTGAAACAGGGGCACTCCAAAGCTTAGTAGAGATTCAAATCATGAACGCAAGGCAATTGAATAATAAACCCCAGTGAACAAATTTGCAGCGTTTCATGTATATCAGAAGGCTTCAACCCGTGTATCGGCTACAAAACCTTTCAGGAGTTCACTCCAGTATCCACATTACTACATCACTACGTCACTAGGTTACTGATATCAACACAAAAACAATAATAAACCAAAATAACGCAAATGTTGGCACCATAAATCGGACCATACATCGGGAATGGTTTGACCTACGGACGTGGGGAGAGTCTCATTCGATTCCAGATGGTATGTTCTTAAGAAAGGTAAATATTTAGGCCGATTCGACTTGTTTTGAGGTTTTTAGGGATTTCACAAACCTTTGACAGCCCTTAAAGGGCACATTAATTGAGTGAGAGAGCTGGCTCAAGAATTGAGGCGTCGTCGGACCAAGATGGATTTTTCCTGAAAATTTCAGATCTTTTTACTTTGGGAGAAATCTTTTACTCCAGCCGTTTGGGAGAAAATTTTGGTTTATTATTCAACCATTGTAATTGCTCTGGAAAAAAATTCTAACCCCCCCTGAAAATTTCATGGTTTACGTTTCAAAGGGTGTAGAATCCGAATCTGCAATAACCATTTTTCCGTCCGTACGCCGTACGCACGATATCTCCGAAACGGCTGAAGCAAAAGATCTGAAATTTTCAGGAAAAACCCATCTTGGTCCGACAACGCCCCAATTCTTCAGACTCCCTCTCACTCTCACTTAATTTAAAGTGCCCTTTAAGGGCTGTCAAAGTTTTGTGAAATCCCTAAAAACCTCAAAGCAAGTCGAATCGGCCTAAATATTTACCTTTTTGAAGAACATACCATGAGGAATCGAATGAGACCCTCCCCACGTCCGTAGGTCAAACCATTCCCGATGTATGACCCGATTCATGGTGCCAACATTTGCGTTTTTTGGTTTATTATTGTTTGTTTGTAACCTAGTGATGCCGATAGCGTCGAGTTGTAGTGAATGTGGATACTGGAGTGATAGCCGATGTGGATACTTGTAGTGTAGTTAGTAGCCGATACACGGGTTGAAGCATTCTGATATGCATGAAACGCTGATATATAGGTAAATATTATTCAATTCAGTGCAAATTCTTTCAGTGGGGTTTATCATTCAATTTTATTCATTTGAGTTGCATTCATGATTTGAATTTCGACTAAGCTTTGGAGTGTGCGTGTTTTACAGGTGATAGACCGATTATTGAATTTCAGGAGATATGCACAGAAATCCGTTCTCAACCAAAACACCTATTTGGACT
Organism: Creontiades dilutus; assembly: GCA_031894815.1. Classification (NCBI taxonomy): domain Eukaryota; kingdom Metazoa; phylum Arthropoda; class Insecta; order Hemiptera; family Miridae; genus Creontiades; species Creontiades dilutus. Next base: position 27,327 of record JAVIWC010001481.1, read on the forward strand.
GATCAGTTGATGA